>JABSSW010000083.1:0-105801 GCA_018902385.1 Physcia stellaris
AATTGTATCGTCGTTCACAAAAACGAAATCAAAATGATTTGATCTAAAACGTTTAAAAAAATCGATCGAAGACGACGAACATCTTTTCAATTGTGTTACGAAAAAAATCGAATGTATTGATCAATTGCTAAAAATATTCAGACGATAAATCAACCGATCAATTTTCTCGATGATAATGAAAAACTCGACAAATTGTTGATCATACTTTTTGCTGATAATTGAAAATATATTGTAATTTTTGTATAGTTTGATGAACGCGACATCTTTTTGTTTCATGAACATAAATTCATGCTTTTTGTCATAATGAAACTTAACATTCATTTGATCAAAAATTATGACATCATTAACATTTTGACGAGTGATAAAGCGACGCTTCTTTAACGAGAATTCAGAAATGACGACAGACTTGATCAAATCAATGACTTGAACTAAAATAAAATCATAAACGATTTCATTTGAAAAGCTGTCAGCACTAACTGAATTGTTGAAGTCTCGTTGCACATGCGACAAGACTTCAAATCAAAAATCAAAATATTTTAACGTAAAAATTAGAAAGCGAAAAGCGATTTCAACGATTTGATTGATTCGCTCGAACAAATCATCAATTTGAAAATGATAAACAGCTGAATACAAAAATTTAATTTCTAAACGAATAAACATGACGATTCACATGTTCGATAGAAACTTTCTGTCACGATTCGAAATAATAGCTTTAGATAATTCTCAATCAGTCATATTTAGACGATTTAACAAGACATAATCTCATTGTACAACTGTTCATGTGTTTTTGTTTGAAACTAGCACTATGCGCTTAAAATATTTACAATTAATCGACATCACGCAATCGAATTGATCGACTCGTGATCTTGATAAAATCAAAATGAAATCGATAGTGATAATGTGAAAAAAAATATTCGATGTGAATATAAATTGTAACGAATCATAAAATTTGTGACGACGTGTCTGATATGTCTAACACTTAAAACAATGTTTAAAAAAATCTTTTAAATATTTGAACAAATCGCGAATGTAATAAGAAATTGCTATTTTGTCGTAACAGCGAACAAAATCTGAATGATTATCATCGTGAGCAGCGACGAGAATGTTCTGAATAGCTGACTGAAATATGCAAAAACGATGAAATTCATAAACGTGATTATCAGTGATGTAATCATCAAAACGAAAAATTAACTCGTTTTCTCGATAAAAAGAAAGCTTGACGACGTTCACGTCGTTCTTGTTTTGCTGATCAAGCACTGAAAATATCTTTTTTCAATTTAAATCAATGTTGTAATCAGCAACAAGTTTCTGACGAAAATTTTCTTTCATTTTCACTAGAGCAACAGTGAATAAAGCATTCAGTTCATCTTTTTCGAAAATTGTGTCGATATTGATATTGACTAAACGTGAAAAAACGTCAAACACAATATGCTGTTTGTTTGACTTGTGACGCAACTCGATTTCGAAACGTTGAATATAATCGAAAATTTTGATGAGACGTAAATTAAATTTATCAATGAAAACAATAATGAAATTTGTTTGTTTAGTTAATTTCAAAGTCGCATCGTGATTCGTGAAAATGACAATAAAACGTTGCTCGAAAAAGTCGACTAAATGTTTTATTTTCTTAAGCACTCAAATTATGTCGATTAGTTTCAACTCAATCGATCAATATCTGATTTCGACGTCGATTAAAAATCGATTGAAAAACAAAATGAACTCGATAAATTTGCGAAATAAATATTCTTTGTCATTTCAATTAACATTGTTTTTGACATGATAAATCATGTCAACTAATTCGAACTTTTTGCTAAAATCAAAATTCACGAAAAGCTTTTTAGCGAAATTCGAATGAACAAAATAAAAAAATTTGATCAATAATGATTGCAAAGTTTGAAAAAAAGCTATTTTTTCAAATGTAAAATTTTTGATTCTGATATTGCGAAAATAAATTTTTCTGACATTGTCAACTACAGATTCGTCGTGAAATAGCTCAATCTTCAACTGTTGTAATGACTTGAATATTTCGACGTATCACGACACGTAATCACGTAATCAGCTCGTAAATTCTAAATACGTTTCGAATAACTGAAATGTGATAAAAAAAAACAAACGTGAAATAGTTTTGAGCTTTTTTCTCAATTGTGATTAATTCAAATGAATCGACTTTTTGATCAAACAAATGAACAATGAAATAATCGATGAAGATTTTTTCGAACTTGATCGATATGTTGTTAACTCGTAACATGTCGAATATTTTCGTGAAATGTGCGAAATGTTCTTGCAAAATGCTAAAATGAATGACAATGTCGTTCACATAAATTTTAGCGAAAATTCGATAAAGTCGAAAAAATCGATCGATTTGACGTTGCACATACGTTGACGAATTCTTGTAATTCATCACAATTACATTGAAACTTTCTTGATCGCGATGCGTGATCACAATTAACTTATGTCTATTTTCTGAATGAATTCTTCATTGATAGAAAAAAGTCGAGCAATTCAACACGATGATGTATTGACAATCGATAACAGCAAAAATAATGTTGAACTGTAAAAATAAAAAATAGACGTCTGATTGAGTGATAACATTAAAATCGCGAATATTTACAATCGAGCGATTTTTCTTCTGATCATTAATTTCTTTTCATACGCAAAAGACAGAATAACTAAAAAAAGTAAATTCGTCTGTTCAGTTAAATCTGTCTGATTCGTGCAATTTGTCGAAAATTTCATCGACGAACTCTTTATTTTTTTTATTTAATAAATATATTTTAGTCTTGTCAGATATTCTTTGTTTTCAGTTTGATTTAAGCGAAATTCTCATTCAGTTTTTTTGAGAAAGTTGAGCGAAATCGATGTGAAAATTTTAACAACAAAAGCTGTCTTGTAATCGACAAAACAGCTGAAACGTCGAGAAACTTTTGTTGATAATTTTCTGTAAATTGACGAAATTGATAATTTAACTGAAACTGATAAATTGAATTTCTATATTGATATGAATTGTAGTTCGAAAACGATCACATATACGCTTGATTAAAATGAGAAAAACTGACGTAAAACTGCTGATTAAAATCGTTTTTACTTCGATTTTGTTTACTTGAACGATTGTTAAATCGATCAACATTGTTGCTGAAATCTTGATCAAAATTGTCACGATGACGAATTGTCATATTCATTCACACGTTTTCTTTCGCGTCTAGCTGACTCAAGAAAATAGACAAAATGATGTTTTTCGATGATTCAAGTATTTGTGCACGAAAATTCAACTCGAGATTGCTTCATGCAATAATACATTGATGAAAAATTGATGAAAAATTTGCTGTTTTAGCATGTCGAAGAATGTTTTGCATGTAAAAGCGTGACTTGCGATCACGACGAACATCGACATAAATATAAATTTCGATTTGTAACTTTTTCAAAACAATTGAAATTCGCTTTTTGAAACGTTTAATGAAATGAGCACATCAGCGTTCAATGCTAATCTTTCGAAAAAAATCTTTTTCGATTTTCGTAAACTTCGTGTTATATCAAGTCAATGCATTTTTTTTAAAGCAAGTAACTATTAACTTCTTCACTTTAGAATCAGAGAACGTTTTTTCAAATTCTTCAAATAATCGATGAAAATGAAAACGTCACGATAGAAATTGTGTCTTTTTGAATTAACAATGAGTTGATTTGTGTCGAACGAATCTTCATAATCAAAATCAAAGTAGTTCACATTCTCAACAAATTTGATAATTGACTGAAAAATGTTATTGTCAACAAAAGAAAATGTTTCATTAACAGAACGAAATATTGAAACGAAAACGATAATTACGATCATAATGTCATCTTAAAAGATTTGATCAATTTCAAATAATGATTGAGTTGAAAACATGATGCGACGAATTTTTTCGATTTGAGTGAAAAAAGACGTCTGACTATTGAAAAAAGATGTCTGATTATTGTCAGTTTGAACGTTGATTGAGCGACGTTCACTGTTCGTAATATTTGACTCGACGATAGATTGACGTGAAATGTTCAAATCGAAATCAGAATTAGTAATTGACGAGTAACTAGAAACTATTGGCGAGAAAATAAATTCACGAATTTCTGAATTGTTATTTTGTCGAAACTTTGAGCTAATAAAAGTTTCGAACTGAATAATTGTAAGAATTTCGAATCGAATGAAAATATCTAGTTTAAATACGAAAGATTGCTCACTCGAAAGTTGTACACGAGATATTAACGAGAACGATGAGTTGTTTGTAATTGAACTAGTTATCAACTCGAATTTAACTGAGAAGCTTCGAAAAACGTTCGATTGACGAAAATCGACAATATCGATTCGAAACTGATTCAACGCGTTTTGCAATGAAATAACGTCGTCAGCTCATTGAAATGAATAAACAACGTTTTGAGCTCGTGTTCTAAATGATTTGTAATTTTTAACAGTGAGAATCTCGACTGTACGCCGATCTAAATTGCTAAACAATGAAATGAAAAAATGATCGATTTGCAGAAATTCGTGCAGCGATCAAGCAAACTGAATAGTTTGATTAGAAATTGAAATCAAAATGCCGAAGAAATAGAAAAATGTCTGAAATTGTCTTTCTAATCAATGATAAAATGTAACGACAATACTGAATAGCAAAAAGAAACACGATGTTGAAAAGTTGTCTGATGTCACGAATTTCAAAAATGAGACAACGAACGTAAATGAAAAAAGAGAAAAATGAAAAAAAAATCCGAATCAGAGCAAAAATTCAGTAAGATTTGAATTCACTTTTGCGAACAGATGCGAAACTGACAGATGCGAAATGACTAAAGCGAATGACGCAATGTCTTTGATTCAACGCAGCGATGAGACAAAAACACATCGAAAAAGAAAAAAACTTGTTTGATGAAATGCTGACATACAGTTAAATAGACAGATTTTTGATTGCAATGTTAGCTGAATGACTAACAATGTTGATTTTGATGATGTGATAAATGATGCTATCAGATTGTTGATGTATTGAATGTAAAAAACTTGATTAACTATTTAGAAAATCAATGATCAAATATATATCATAGTAATTACATAAGTCAAGTCATTCAATTGACTAAATGTCAGTTGATTGATTGAATGCTAAATACAGAAAGTTTGTTTGACTGTTTTCGAGTTCTAGTCACATGTCAATTCATAACAAAAATCATCAAATCGATTAATTTTTTGATTGTTCAAAAATTTGATCAACGAAAATGATTTTGTTTTTTTTGTTTATGCAAATCTCGATTTAATGATTTAATTTGTCACAATTTATACAATTATTTTTGTTTTGAATTTTTTTGAATTCGTTAACGAATCAACGATACATTCGAATATTTTTCGATTTGATTGATTCGTGATTTGAATTGATTTTGTTAATATTTTTTATTTTTTTATTTTTAAATTTCGCAATTTTAAATTTTTCGTTTTCGCTTTTAAAATTGTCAATATCGAACGAAATTTTACGTTTTTTGAATTTTTTGAATTTTTTTTTCAAAATTTGAACGTCTTTTATACGTTTGAGTCGTTCAAACAATTTCGTCTTTGTGAAATTTTTTTTTTTAAAAACATGCAACGAAATTTCAAACGTAATTCGTCACGAAAATCATTGAATTTCATTGTTTTCGTGAATTTGAATTTGAATTTCAATTCAACAAACATATTTATTCGTTCGACATTGTAATTTTTAATCGATTGATTGTGATTTTGTTTGTGTTTGCGATATTTTTTCAAAAAATTTTGTTACAACGTGATTGCTCGTTCGATGTCGTTTTTCAAAAAAAATTTGAATTCGATTCAAATGTATTGTTTGTTTGAATGAAAATCGATTTTTGCGTTTCAAAATTTGTTCGCATTGCTATTTGATTTAAAATAAATATTAACATATGCGATTTTGATTAAATTCGAAAATTGAATCATGTGATTCACGTTGTTTTGCGTGAATTGATTTTTCATTTGTTTGCAATATTTTTTTCATTTTTTGTAATTTTTTTTTTATATTGATTCGATGTCGTCTCGATGATTTTCATGACGAAAAATTTTCAAACAAAATCAAAAACAAAAATAAATGAAATCGAAACAAATGAAATGATGATTACAAATTTCGAACGTTCGACAATTCGAATTTTAAATTTGATTTCTTTTTTGTGATTTTTTTCGATTTGTTGTTTGTAATAAATCAATCAAAAAAATAAATCAACATTTTCGACAAATTCAAAAAACAAATTATTATCAAAATTCGACATGATGTATGCGAGACAACAGAATTGTGTTTTGTTAAATATACACGAATGACATCACTTTGAAATATAATAACGATTAGAATGTAAAATTCGTATTAAAAATAATATAATTTAATGAATTATTGACATCAAAATGTATAATTTGAAATGTAGTATATTGATTTACTAATCGTTACAAAACAAATTACGTTTTGCAATTGCTTTTTATTTATATTTTATTTATTCAATCGTACGAATTCGATCGATTTCGATTGACAATATGAATTTGTTGAATTTATCGTTGATCGAGTTGTAAAATGATTGAAATTGATTTTTTTCGAAATCATTCGAATTTCGATAATCGAATTGCTTGACGAGATGCGAATCGCATTCTCGAAAATCATGAATTTTTATTTTTTACAACAATGAATAACAAAATTTTAATCAATTAAACAAATCATTCACGTATTTAAATCATTTAATAATCAAAAACAATTTTTTTTATTTAATTGTTATGTAATGTATGATACACGTATTATATCATAAATTACATTTTTCTATGTGAAAAATACGTGAATTTTTCAAAATTAAAATTATTTTTTTATAGCGTTGATAACGACGTCGTTACGCGTTTTTCGTTAATTTGTTTTGACAACGAACATCAAAAAACGCGAAAACGTTAAATTTAATTGAGATTTTTTCAATTGATGTCGAATTTCTACAATTGATTTTCGATTTTTGACGTTTTATGTTGATTTAAATATTTGTTATTGTTGACTAAATGATTCGAAATCGATTTAAATATTGCTATTCATTGTTTAATTGTAAGAAACTCAGAATTCAAGATCTGCGGAACGGATTTCGCCTGCGAAATGAATTCGTCAAGAATTCAAATCAAACAGATTCGAAACATCAAGTCGATTATATCATGAAATCAGCAATTTCGTCATATTAATAAAATCAACGCAACAACGATTATCGCATCGATATTTGCGCATATGCGACAATTGATGTGTACGTTGCATTTAACAAAACGTGTATATAATAAATTTTTTGAAAGATAATTAGTTTTGCAATTATTAATTTAGAAACTATTTTGTTTTTTGCTATACATTTCTGATGTCACACTTCTTGAGTCTTACATTCTAATAACTATTATAATCATCAGATTAGCATCATTCGTGTATACAGCATGTTCGTCTTTTCTTTTTACAGCGCTTCATCGAGTTCGACGATGAATTTGTTCTTGATTCGTCAAGATCAAATGTCATCGCGAGAAAGTATCGAGCATATATAGAACAACAACATGTTCGATACGAAGCACTACGAAACGCATTCAATTTTTCAATCGTTCAAACAATTGTCTTTAAAAAAAAACTTTTCTATATCAAGATAATGAAAAACAAGCTCGATTTATTCTCGAAAAACAACTATGCAAAATGAATTCAATACGTTTGAAAAATGAAAAATCAATTCGACATGAATCAAATGAACGATTATGCGAAAAATTCTGATAAAATTAAGCTTTTCTTTGTTGTCATCTTTTTGAAAAAAGAATCTAACGCACAGTTGCTATGAAACGTCAAGACAAAAAACAGTTCTGATCAAAACTATACATGAAAAAAATATGTCGACTTTTTCAAAAAAAATATCAAAGAAGCTTTCATCAGAAAGAAGAATAATTTCGAAAAATACAAAAATTACAAGCAATTAACTTATCAGTCAATAAAAAATTATGACGCATATCGCATCGCTTTGATTTCAAATTTACATTCATTCATGAAATTTTCATCAGCAATAGAGTTGCAGAATTTCGTATTAAATTTCACGCAAAATAATCAGAACTTTCTGATCGAACAAAGTATTGAAAACGATAAAAATTTGATTTTGAAGCGTCTCAAACAACGAAAAGACAACGAGCGTAAAAAGCAACGAAATATCAGCAAAAATAAACTTGCGAACGATTTCAACAAGCGCAAGAAAAACGACGAAAATTCTGATGCAAACGAAAACGATAATCAAAATCAATTCAACAAAAATCGAAAAAAAAATCGAAAAAACGATAAGAAATTCAAGTTCAATAATTCTAATCGAAAATCAATTAAAAATAAAAAACTATGACGTTGAATCAAGATCGAATACAAAAATATTCGAAATAACAACAAATGCATCGATTGCGATAAATTCGAATGCAATATCGACGACTGCAAAAACATCAAATCGAATACACATTCGTTTGAAAAAGTTTTTCGTGAATCGAAATCAAAAAAGTAATCGATTTGATGATTTTCAATCAAATTGACACAAAAAAAAACTCAATATCAAACGAACATATCGATTTTAATCATAATGAATTTTTTGCGACTGATATCGAAATCAAAAGCGTCAAACGTCGTCGTCGAAAATTTCGCATGATTAAGTGTAAAAAAACAATGATCAAAGTGAACAAAAAATTCGACGAGAAAAGCAAATTGAAATTCGAAATCGTCATGAATTTTGAAACAGAAATCAGTTTGATAAATCATATTTTTGTTAAACAATTTGAATTAGAATTTTTCAACGTATCAAATTGCGAAATCGTGACTATAGAAAATCATTCATTTAAGAATTATGAAATCTATTTCGTGCAATTCGAAATACAAGACGAGAACGACGTTAGTCGCTTTTTCAACGACAACTTTCTAAAAATTGATTTGGCATGAAATATGACGTTGAATTTATTTTGAATACAATTATCGAAAATCAAAATGAATTGAAATATCGACAAAATCGAATCGTGATCACTAACTGTAAAATCAATTCTTTTCACAACAAATCGTATTGAGAAAATCGAATTCGAAAAACTAATCAACGCAATCGTGAATGACAAAAAAAAATTTTCATCATGTTCGTACGAGTCACTCGTGACGAGAAAAAAAACATAAATAACGTACATATCGAACGACGAGCACAAATCGATTTTGTTCTCACGAAAATCAAAAATAAGTCAGATATCAAAATCATCATTTTCGAAATTTTGAAAGAATTCGTTGATTTGACAAATGAGAACAAAACATACGAATTATTTGATCATGAATCAAACGATCATGCAATAAATTTGAAATTTGACAAAAAATTTTCGTATGATTTTATCTACTCGTTGTCAAAAAACGAACTCAAAATATTGCGAACGTATTTGAATAAACATTTCAAAAACGAATTTATTCGACTTTTCATTTTTTCGATCGACGCATTCATTCTGTTCGTCAAAAAAAAAACGAAACGTTGAAATTATGTGTGAATTATAAAGATTTTAATTTTTTAACGATCAAAAATAAATATTTTTTATTGTTGATCGATGAAAGTCTCGATCGTTTGAACAAAATTCGCATTTATACGAATCTTGATATGATAGCGACATACAATCGACTTCGTATTAGAAAAAATGATGAATAAAAAACAGCGTTTAGAACACGATATGAACATTTTGAATATATCGTTTTATTTTTTGATTTCATTAATGTATTTGCAACGTTTCAAAACTTTGTCAACAAAATTTTAGCGAAACGACTCGATTTTTGCGTCATAATATATCTGAACGATATCGTCATTTACTTTATGAATCGAAAACAGCATATCGAAAACGTCAAATGAATTTTTCAACGTTTGAAAAAACACAAGCTTTTCATCAATATCGATAAATGCAAATGATTCACGAACAATATCGACTTTCTGAATTTCGTCGTCTTTTCAAAGAAAATGCAAATGCAAAAAGACAAAATTGAAGCAATACAAAACTGATCGACTTCAAAAAACGTGTCAGAAATTCTGAGATTTTTGAGATTGTGTAATTTCTACAAACGATTCATTAAGAATTTCAATAAGCTAACATTATTTCTGATCGTTATGCTAAAAAAATCAGCAAAACTTCACAAAAAAAAAACAAAAAAAAACGCAATCAAAGCAAAAGTCGAAATCGCAACAAACTATTGAACGAATTTTTGATTTCTGAAGTTTTCAAAACTTTTAAACGTTTACGAAAAGCATTTTTAGAAACATTTATTTTACAGCATTTCGATTCGACTAAATTTATTCGTGTAGAAATCGACGCTTCAAATAAAGCAATAAACGAAATTTTCGATCAATCAAATGACAAAAATCATTGACATTTCGTAATTTACTTTTCAAAAAAAATGATTTCAACGAAATATAATTATGAAATTCACGACAAAAAATTTTTGATCATAGTTTTCGCATTCAAACAATGACGTCATTATTTTGAAAAAACAAAAAAGCAAATTTTCGTTCTGACGAATCATCGAAATTTCAGTCGTTTCATGATTACAACGAAATTAACATTTCGACAAGTTCGATGAACACAAAAATTATCACGTTACAACTTTGTGATCGATTATCGTTTCGACAATAAAAATTTTGCGAACGACTTGTCAAAACGATTTGATCATATAACGATCATCGAAAAAAAAATTGAAAATAATCGTCAGATTCTGACGCGTTTACGACAATTTTTGCGAACAAACTCGAACGAGTTTCAAATTTGCGTGAACGAAGTCAAAACGTCGCTCATGTTCGATGAAAATGAAAAAAACAATTTTACGAATGATTTTTTTGACGTTTTCGATGAAAAATCAAACGTGATTATCGATGAATGAAAAACAATAATATTGAATAATGCAACGATTTTCGAATCGATCATCGAAATGATTGCGCGAAAACATATTCACGAACATGATGCAACATATGACGATAAAATCATTGACAATTTTGTCGAATTGATTCGTTCGTTGTTAGAACAAAATTCGTGCGCAATTCAAATGAAACAAAAATTAATTACTTTTGAGAAATCACATTCGCATTGACACGACGAAAAAAAAGTATTGTGACACGAAAAATGCTTGTACGTTTCGTCGAATTTGAGAAAAAACGTCATTAAAGCAAATCATGACAACTTTTTCGTTGATCATTTCGAAATAAAACGTATTCTCGAATTGATACGCAAAAAATATTACTGATTCAATCAAGAAAAAAGCGATTTCGAAAAAGACGTCGAGCATGATTCAAACATGCGTATTCAAATAAAAAAATATTGCGAAACATGCGCAATTTGCAAAAAAAACAAAGCATTTCGACATAAATCATATGAAAAATTTTCGTCTTTTTTCATATCGAAATTCAAATGAGTTGACATTACAATGAATTTCGTGACAAGTTTATCAGAAAACAAAGCATGAAATGAGACAACGTATGATTCGATATTCGTTGTTGTAAATCGTTTGACGAAAATGACACATTACATCTCAATCACGAAAACGATGATCGCAAAAAATCTCGCTGAAATACTGATTCGAAAAATCATAAAATTTCATGATTTTTCGTCGTCAATAACAACAGACAGAAACTCAATTTTTACTTCGAAATATCATGATGCATTATGTTACGTTCTCAAGATAAAACTCAAGTTGTTCACGACTTATCATTTTCAAACAGATGATCAGACGAAGCGTCAAAACTCAATCATGAAGCAATATTTCAAAATTTTCGTCAACTTTCAACAAAATGACTGAATGAAATTACTGTCGATGATTGAATTTGTTTACAACAACAATAAACATGCGTTCACGCAAATGTTTTCATTTGAAACAATGCAAAAATATACATCAAAAATGTTCTTTGAAAAATTTGCGAATTTCAAAACTAAATCAAAATTTGCAAAGAAACATGTCGAAGAACTGATCGCGCTGATGAAAATACTAAAAATCAATTTAACATACGCACAAAAACAACAGACTAAATACAAAAATACAAAAACGAAATCAATGAATTTCGACGTCGAAATTTACGTCAACGTCAACGACAAAAATATACGCATCAAACGAAACAAAAAGCTGAAATGAAAATTTTTCGAATCGTTCAAAATACTCGAAACAATAGAAAATCAAGCATATCGACTTGAAATATTCAAACGTTGACGAATTCACGATGTCTTTCACGTTTCGTTGCTTGAAAAAATTATATCTAAAAGAAAAAAAAAAATTCCGCTAAAATTCACGTATCAATCAAACGATATTGACATCGAAAACGACGACGAACTCACAAAAAAAAAGTTTTGAATCGAAATCATTCTTGACAGCAAAGTCTACAAAAAAAATCAAATTTCTGATAAATCATACAATGAGTCAAAACTTTATTATCTTGTGCAATGAAAAAATTACGAAAAACGTATTTGAAAATCAATTGCAATGATCAAATATTTACGAAATATGCTGCGAAAGTTTCATGCGAAAAATTCGAAAAAAAACGATGCAAATAAAATCACTAATCGTCGACGCGTTCGACGTCAAATAAATGTAATTTTTATCGTGAAATCGTTGACAAGAAAATCTACTTTTCACATTTGATTCGATGTTGTTTACTGTCTAAAACTTACGACGCATGAAAAATTGAATCGTGTCAAAAACATTTTCAAAGATTGTTGCTCGATCTGACTGAACGATGAATATGTGAATGTGAAATAAGAAAATCGAAAAGATTTCGAATTCGATATATTCAATGCGATCGTGATTACGACGTCTTTTGCGTTTAATCATTTTTTTCAATCAATTCATGACTTCGACGTACGGAATAAAAAAATAAAAAAATAAAGAATGATTCAAATTCAAAACTCACTGTCATTCAATTAGCTGTCAATCATCAAATCGAAAACTGTGAATTGTACGAAATCAGACTCTCGATTCTGAAAACAGCAAATAATGAAATCGTCAGATCATGCTTTTTCTGAATCATCGAAAAAAGTGTATTCAGATTTTTAACGCAAACTGATTAAAAATCGAAATGAAATATATTCGATGCGAAAATCACGATTACAGTGATTTTTCAAATCAACAAATTTCTGAGTGCGAAAATCGCGATTACAGCGATTCTTCAAATCAAGAACATGAAACATATTTACACAAATCAGAAATCTTTGTTGCAAAACATACGAAAAAATGTTGATCATCTCAAAAGACTTCGATGCTAAAAAAAAAGCGCGTGTAAGAAATTCAGAATTCAAGATTTGCGAAACGAATTTCGTTTGCGAAATGAATTCGCCAAAAATTCAAATCAAACAAATTCGAAACATCAAATCGATTATATCATGAAATCAGCAATTTCGTCATATTAATAAAATCAGCGCAACAACGATTATCGCATCGATACTTGCGCATATGCGACAATTGATGTGTACGTTGCATTTAGCAAAACGTGTATATAATAAATTTTTTGAAAAATAATTAATTCTGCAATTATTAGTTTAGAAACTATTTTGTCTTCTGTTATACATTTCTGATGTCACACTTCTTGAGTCTTACATTAATGATTAAAAAATCGATTTATAACGTTTATACAATTTGCATAACTCGTTTGTACGTTTTATGTCGATAAGCAATGAAACATTTTCTCGACGAATATTTATCGTTTTCTTTTCAAAAAGTTTATTATTTTATTGAATTAAATCAATTTTGACGAAAAACATTAAAATTTTGATGTAATTTCTTCGCACGTTGCACATCAATCAAAAACTTGATATGATTTTCGTTTATGTAATCAAAATTGTAAAATTCGATGAGAAAAATTCGATATTGTAATATTTGTTGAATTTTGACGAAAGCGCATTGAATTATTGAAATGAGAAATTTCGATCGCATACAAATTGATGAATTCAAAATTCAATTTCAATTTCATATCAATTCAAACAAAGTTTTTTCTACAAAAACTTTCGAATCTATTTGTAAATAAATTAAAAAAAAATTGAAAAATAAAAACATAATAAAAATTTAATAATTTTTATTATTCGATTTAACAAAAATTTGAATTAATTTTATGACAAAATTTGATTCGACGATTAATTTAATTATTTATATCTGTTTTTGATTAATATCAATTTGAAATAAGAAGTTTCAGTTGAAACATGTATTCAAATCGTTTGATAAGATTTTTGAATCAATTTGAATATCGACGTTGAGTTTCACTGAAGATTTCGAAGAATCGAAGTCTTCTTAATATCGAATTCAAGACACAAAACAGGATATGAGTGAAAGATATAGATGATTTAAATCTAACTTGTTAACAGTAAAGAGACTGACTTTCGGTCCGTTATCCACCGTATGATAGGGGGTCTGGGCGAGTACAGTTATAAAGATAATGTCTATTTGCAGATGCGTAATGGTTTTTCCAAAGAGTGACTCGTACATCTCTATCCAACTGCAACGATATCAATGTTTCCTCTGTCCACCTCTACAATTCTATATAGAATTCAAGCTCTCTGGATGGTCCTTGGCTCTAGCATACGATACTCACACTAGCTCCACCGTACGTGAGGTAGAAGACTCCATCAGCAGTATTTGCAATGGGGATGCAATTGCCCCCATTCTGAGAATGGACGGTTGCGCGCCCATTGCAATTCTGGTTCTCCCACACTTTGTACTTGCAGCCGGAGTTATCCTGGAACTTGGCTCTATCGGTATTATGCAGAGTTAGTATCCGCCTTTCTGGAGGAGCTGAGAGTTGACTAGTTTGGAGGGTGATCAAGGGGCCCATCCCTTTGTACCGTGCGATGGAAAGAAATTATCGAGGATAGGGAGGATGGATCCAGATTCACGTACCCGTATTTTCCGCCCCCGTTGGGGAAGTTGTGGCATGTGCCGGAGGAGTAGCTGCCAGAGTAGACAGGTTGGCTGTCACAGGCACCAGAGTTCCAGATTTGCGCGCCAGTGATAACCCGCTTGTCGAGGGCGGCGGGCTCCGGAGCCGCCTCAGGGGCGGGCGCCGCTGTCGCCGTGGTGGCGAGCACAAGGGCGCTTAGGAGCGCCTTGAGAGTTGGTGCCTGTGGCCGATTATCACGGGATTCAGCGCAATTTCGACGGGGTGATGTACCATGACGCTGAGGAGATTGTAGAGTTTAACTGCAAGCTTGCTTCTACTACAGATTGAGATAGTTGGAGATTGAAGATCGGTGATACTTGACTGATGATGAGAAGGATGGAAAATCTCTCCCCTTTTATACGTTTCGGGCAGACTTCAAAATGATGTGGTAAATCTCAGACTCCTATGTAGAGCATGCGACAAGCTCCGTGGAGAACCACGCTTACCAAGGCATACCAACCTGCAACAAACCTCACACTATCACCTTGAGAAAATCCTCACGGCGGTTGTGGCGAGAACTGTCAGCGCTTCACTCCAGCTGAATAAGCTCTTTCGGTGAGACTGTATAGGTTCTTGATAATCAAACGCGAGGTGGTCCGCATTACCTAGTCTCCGCCCTACCTCCCAGAAAACTCGAACCTGAGATGACCTGGTCAGCCTCTGTCCGTTACCAGAAATTCGAAGCAACCAAGCAGTCGAATCTAGGTCAATGAAACGAAAATACCACACGAGAATGTCAGAGCTGAGCTGAGAAGAGTGGTAAGATTTTGGCAGATCTCGTTCCATGTACTTGTGATTATGAATCAACTCACAATTCCTGATTGATAAGAGCTTACTTGTTGCCGAAGTTTTTGTAGCACGGACTCAATTTACGCTGACCCCCATCCCTTTGATGCTGACCTGCTGCGTGCGTCCATCCCGACTTCTTTTGATATGTTCACTAGTCACATACTCTAGGACAGCAAATTTATAGAGAGATTCAAAGAGACGTCGGATTGAAATCTCACCGAACCGATAATACGGACAGCTCTGGCCCAAGAATATACACTTATGGCCTTGAAAATGTCAATTGCTGCGCCAGGGAAATTAGCATACTGTTTCTTGACGAGAGCAAAGCAAGAATGTCGAGAACTATGAGGCCAATCGATTATGCATGAGTGACTGTCCTTGCTCACGTAACGGAAGCGTGCAATGGCTCGCTGCAAACAACGATGCCCCAAACCTTGGAGTAATCTATCGTCGTCAGAATTGCACAACAAGCTTGAAAGTATCTCTTGTCTAATTTTTCACCATGTTACGTAGGACGGTGTGCCCAGTCATACGCCTAGTCGATCACTGGCCATTGACCTAGGCTGAAGATGACCGATTCTGAGGTTATTGTTCGCTTGACCAGTCACTGACTGTCAAATCCAAACACGAGGCTAAGTGTATAGCGTAAGGTAGTTGCGAGGGCGGTTATCTATTTCAGTTTCAGCTTGTCTGCATGCTTGGCTGCATGCCCCACAGATGATTATTGGAGTACCATATGGCCGGGAACGCACAGTAAGCAGTCGGTTTAGTATTCGATTGATTAGAAAGCATACAGTAAGCGGATCAGACTCGAATCATCACTTATTGGGATGGTCTGCATGCTCACCATGCAGCAGGCTCATACGTACTCGTAGTTGATCTCGCAGGCTTCCTCATGGTAAGTTTACAGAGATATTAACCGCAAGTCTCGGCGCGATTATAAAACCTTCTAGCAGGCCTGTTACTCTTAGCTCGTAGTCCTTTAGTTCGTTGGCACACTTACGAACCGAAAAGGCGGCCGCGATATTCGGAGCTGATAAACAATTACCCGAACAATAATTCAGGACTCGCTACGATTATACCCGAAGATACTTGCTTTGAGGAATGCCAGCTGGCGAAGAAGGCTTTGGTTTGCATTCACAGTCTCAGCGAAACACTTCCTAAGGACCACTATCGATATCCTCAATAGGATTACAATTTCGCTAGACATTGAGGAGCTCAAGTGGGTCAGTCAAGAAGTAATGCTAATAGCTATTCTCACGCAGAAGTCTCCGCAAAGATATTGACAGACTTAAGGAAAAACCAGTTCCTGCCAAGGTAAATATGCCTCGAATACCTCACCAAAGATTATTGCCTGCATGCATCTAGAAATGTCGTATGATATGCCCAGCGGATGTTATCATTATGAAAATCTACATGAGGTACCTTGGGACATACAAAAGTGCAAACACGGTACCGTATGAGTTCGTCTGGCGTCCATTCTAACACGTCCCCAGATACTTTCATCAGCGGTTCAGCATATTCTCAAAGTACAGCGAGGGAGTATGGATGACCGAAGATGCCTGGTTTGGTGTGACGCCAGAGCCTGTAGCACGGTAAGCTAAACAACACAAGTAAATTTGGGCGCTTTCTAAGCGATATGTCAGAAGAATTGCCCAGGACATTTCTAAGGCAACGCCTGCTGTCAAGGCTGTAATTATCGATTGCTTCGCTGGCGTTGGTGGAAACTCAATCGCGTTTGCGCGGAGTAATCGCTGGAAAAGGGTATATGCGATCGAAAAAGACCCTCAAGTGCTCGCTTGCGCAAAGCATAATGCAGAAATTTACGGAGTGGCGAACAGAATTTCATGGTACGAGGGCGACTGTTTCAATGTTCTGAAAGAAGAACTTTCAGACCTTCATGAGTACTGCGTAGTTTTTGCGAGTCCCCCCTGGGGAGGTATGTCAGATCTTATATTAGTCAAAGGCAAGCTAACTGACAGCTGCAGGCCCGGGCTATAGATCAGATGCGGTCTTTGACCTTTAGACATGCAGCCGTACTCATTGATTGACTTGATTTTGCCGCTGGAACAACATATCAAAAGTATCGTTTTATATCTACCGCGAACCTCCGATCTCAGGCAGCTGGCTGCGCAAGCCAAGAAAGGCACTAAAATAACTGTGACGCATTATTGCATGGAGGGAGCTAGTAAAGTAGAAATCATGCCCAATCCTCATTTCTTGACGTGAACCCAAGGCTGACCGTCAGGCAGGCTATTTGCGCATACATGGGAGACTTCAGATTTGCTTGAGACAGTCGCAAGAATCAAAGAGTGGATTAGCGGCCGACTTGCGTGCTTGCTTTTCCGTTTAAAAGCTCGCACGTTGTACAAGACTCATAGCCTTATGATGTAGGCAAGCAGGGTTCACAGAGAGTGAACGGCCTAGCTACGAGTAGCATTCCCTAAGTTCAAGGATTTCCTGTTCTTGTCTCTGCTGAGCAAGAAGGTGTTCCAGGTTTTGGGTCCAACAAAGGTAGAGAGGGATAGATCTTTAGCAAATCCTGGCTCCGTGTGTTCATGGTAACTTACTTTGAAACACCCCAGCGTAAGCCTATTCGGTTGAATTCCAGCACCCCCAGCTTCTGCACAGACATCGATATTTCTAATTGTGAAGCCAATAATCAAAGGATAACGTCTCTTACGCCGTTAGGAAGACTACTGAGTATTCATCCTCCACCCGTGGTAGACTATAGAATCATGTGTCCTACTCTAGAACGATTCGTAATCACATCGATTTGCTGGAAGTGACAGCGTGCAATTAATTACTTTACCTTAGGTACCGAAGTCACCCTAGTGATGTTACAACACTAAGGTAATTTAAGTGCGATCGATTTTTCGTATTGCAACAATGCACTAGTGTTAGTATTCCAATACGTATTGAGAGGCCTTTAACTTCACACTGTTTTCTACATAATGTGCAGTTCCTTTCAAGTATCACTCACCTCATATTGTCACAATGCCGATTGACTGATCTTTGATATTTGGGTCAGAAGATCAGCTGCGCTTGTTAATCTACCTTCTTAGGTTATGCTGCTGCTACGTACAGCCTCAGGAGTCTGAAAGATGCCGCATGCCACTGCCATGGACGACTTCCAGGACGAGAACGAAGAGCGAGATTACCATGAGGCACTTCGAATCGCTGGCGGCCCTGAAGGGTCTAGTAGCTTTCAAGATCGCGATCTTGAGCTTGGGGAGAAGGCCGACGACGCAGTGGACTTCGGCGATTTGAGTGATGATGACTTGGCGGATGATGACGAAGATGGAGACAATACTCAGGGCACCCGATTGGAGGGCTCACAGCATGAAGACATGAATTGGGAGTATTCGGTCGATATCCTGCCAAATGCGCAGCCGCCTGACCCTCAGAATGGCAGCGCTGGAAACGGCGAAAGCCTGGATGACTTATTTGGTGATATGAGGTCCTCTCCACCAGCGGAGGAGGCTGGCAGCAGTGATCACCAGCTCTCGAAGGATCTTAGGGGGAAGAGCAGGCTTTTCGAACACGAAGTCGATCTGCCAGCTCTGCGGATACAAGGAGAACAGCTGCACTCTCAATTTATGGCTCGTGGAGACGGCAACAATACTGCAGAAACAGATGCCCCGCGTCCTTTACTCGTGGGTATCACCGATGCGGCTTTATCGAAAGAGCAGCAGATGCAACAGGCTCTTTTTGAGATGTCGGGTGCTGCTCCTAGGACCCTCGAAATCCCAGGTCCTGAAACTCAAGAGCAGGCGCTGAAGCAATTGTGGCCTCGGTTCCAGCCCGATACAGTACCGAAATTCATGGATCTACTACCGCCTAAGAAGGCTCGCTATCTTGGTAAGCCTCGCCTTCGAATACCAAAGCCTGTACTACCAACCAAAATCAGTCTCGAGATAGCCATGGACCAAGAAAAGAATTTCAGACTAGCCTCTGCATCAAATCAAAAGCCACCGACAGAGACAGGATGGCAGAATATCGTTAAAGTACAGCAGTCTGCGGCTGAGGAGGAGCGTAGTGATATAATTGAAGACATTGACTCGGATTTTGAACATGATGAGATCGCAGGCGTCAACTGGCAGGATTTACAAATACTATGTGGAGATTGGGATAGTCAAAGCCCAGTCGAGCTTTCGAGTGAGAACCATCTCGAAGCGACAGAGACTGGCGCAGAATCGGCACGAGATGGCGATTGGGATGATCTTACGTCCGCGTACGATGATTACCCGGGGCCAGCGGCCAAGGTTCGTACCACAAAATCAGAGTGATCACTCACTGATCATTGAATAGAAGAGAAAGCTTGGTCGTGCAACTTGCGAAATTCTGAGAGCGCCTCAATTCGAGTGCCCCCCACTGCATAACCCAGAATACACCACGTCCAGAATTGGACAGGCGGTTACTTTGGATCTCAACGACCCTCGTCTCCTGATCAATAGTGAATGGCACCAACCCATGCACCGGGGGACCAATGCATCGATTACTGGTAACGCACGATTAAGCTTGGGTCGTAGATATAACATATCGAACGATGATGCATACGATCTTCTGAAGGAAAATCATCAAAGTAAGGTACGAAGTACCCTCGGTAATATGGCTGTTGAGCACAGTGTGCCTGCTATAAAGCTGCAATGGCCCTTTGTAAGTCACCCATGTTGGTCTTCCTTTTTTCGAATCTGACACATTACCAGTATCGTACCAAACTCGACAAACAACAGGCAAGGTCCTTCCATCGACCACCAATCCACTTTACACCAAACGAGAGTGCTACGTTCTGTAAGTCTCGTGTAGTAAAGAGAAAGCATTTAAAAGGGAAGGACCCCCAGAGTATTTTCGCATCTGCAAAAGACCTGTCTCTTGGTGATAATTCCAATGTTCTGCTCCTGGAGTACTCTGAGGAATACCCGACTATGATGTCCAATTTCGGCATGGGCAGTCGACTCATAAACTACTATCGGCGCAGGAACCTAGAAGATACTTCGCGGCCTAAGCTTGACATTGGTGAGACTATAGTACTGCTCCCCCAGGATAAGAGCCCCTTCTCTAGTTTTGGCCACATAGATCCGGGAGAGACCACGCCTTCGCTGTATAACGGGATGTACCGTGCACCCATATTTAAACACCAGACGAAGGAAACCGATTTTTTGGTCGTTCGAAACAAGACTGGAGAAGACGGATCCACATATTATTTGAGGAATATTGAAAATTTACACGTGGTAGGCCAGGAATTCCCATCCGTGGATGTTCCAGGGCCCCACTCCCGTAAGGTTACTACAGCTTCAAAGAATCGGTTGAAGATGGTCTCGTTTCGTCTCCTCCGCCATCCCGCGAACAAGGGCCAGCTCGGGGTGGAGAAGATCACGAAGCACTTTCCGGGTTCGTCAGATTTGCAAAACCGTCAGAAGATGAAAGAATTCCTACAGTTTTCGAAAGAAGCCAAATGCTGGAAAATGCCTTCTGGTCATCAGGTGCCGGACGAGGAGACCATTCGAGGGATGATAAAACCAGAAGACCTTTGCCTCCTTGAATCTATGGAAGTTGGACAGCAGCATCTCCAGGATGCAGGATTCAGTAAAGGTGATGATCAAGAGGAAGATGACGACGGCCGGGAAGGCCAGAGTATCGAGCAGCAACTCGCACCATGGTACACATCGCGAAATTTTCTTAACGCTGCTCAGGGCAAGGCTATGCTACAGCTGCACGGTGAAGGTGATCCGTCTGGGCGCGGTGAAGCCTTCAGCTTCCTAAAAATTTCAATGAAAGGCGGCTTCAAAGCGATCGGAGAAAGTGTGGAGGACAAGCTAGATACCCAAATGCGGAAGGAGCTTGGCGGTCACAAGTATAATGTCGCCCGGCAACAAAAGTCGTATGACGATTCTATCCGTCACATTTGGGACGCGCAGAAACGTAGTTTACAGTCCAGTATCGATCAGTCCGATGTGGAGTTCGAGGACGAATCTGCCGAAGAACTCGTAGACGCGCCCGTTGGCGGCAGAACACCACGCTCCGAAGCTCAAACCCCTTCTATGTTTCGCCATCAAGACGATGAGAGCGCTAGCCAATTCAGCAGGATGAGTACCGGAAGCCAGGCTGGGAAGACATTGACGATCGTTCGCCAGATTGTAGATGTTGGTGGTAATGTCGAAGAACAAACGGAAGTTGTCAGTAATCCGGCCGTCATTCGCCAGTACGTGAAGCGACGACGCACCCAGGAGGCAGAAACAGTCAGGTTAGCAACCGTATATTTAACCCTTATGGTGGAACCCCGCTTACTGAGCATAGGGTGGAAGACATCAAAATAAGCCATGACCCTGACCAAAATCTGCGCAATAAACAAAGGTGATTCGATTCCTCAATCTCCCTACACTTTTGCTTATAATTTCAAGGCTGGAAGCAGAACTCATCCGTCTTGAACGTAACAAGGAACGAAGACTTGCTCGAGACAAACAAAAAGGGGTACAGACCGATGGTGCTGCAGATTCGCCAGTCTCGCCAAGTTCGCCGGCTGCCGTGACTGTGCCATCGAAGCCAGCAGGAACGCAACGAAAGTGCGCAAATTGCGGACAGGTTGGCCATATTAAAACAAACAAGAAGTACAGCTCCAATTTCCTTACCCAAGTTCTCTTCCATCTCATGTGGCTTTTTCTTCTCTTTCTTTTGTTCTTGGCGTCTTCAGCCTCATTCCCAAACCGGCAAGGAGAGCAGGCTAACCCGACCCTCGCTAGACTTTGTCCCTTGCTAAACGGCGAGCGAAAGCAAGAGGACGGTTTCAACGACTCCGTGTTCACAATGGGTACTCCCTGAAGTTCCGATATCACCGGGATGATCAAGATCCATCGCTAGGGTCACGACGTGGACTAGACATGACTCAAGGCGTGGAAGAGAGGCGCTACCGCGGACAAGAGTACCCAGCTATCACTGATCATCGTCTTGCAGGCTCGCAAACGTATGTTGACAGTGCCAATCCGTTGTACTGTTCATAAGGTACGGCGCTGACATGTGCCAACGGGAGGCAGTCCGCAGTAGATGTAAATGCATGCTCGATGTGCATGACATCACACCACTGTGTCCCCTTGTTCCCGTAGCTCCTCAGTGAGCGGAAAGCATGTACCTCAAGATCAAGGGTTGAAGGTTTTTGCCCTCGAACAATGTCTTTTGATTGTGGTACTTTCTCTCGCTTACCAGATGGACCTTGCTTCCGGTACGAAGTACTCGCCTCAAACCGCCATTTAGCTTAAAGTGTTACGTCTTGGGCTGTTCAAGAAAAAGTACGCCCACTAAGTAGTTTCAAGGTACCTCACGCCTGGTGCGCCCTTCCTTATACACGAATTAAATGGTACTGTAATTTTACCGAGTGTGTAATAATCTCACTGCCGAACCCCCCGCCTTCTTTGCCGCATGGGACGTTTCTGAATCCGGAAAGTATCTTCCCGATCAAGACTCGTTGTGAACATCTCCCGCCAATATAATCCTTTATTTGGAAATGTGAGTTTCCTCTAGGTATCCAGTTCATGTCACTCAAATTCATTTCGATGGGGTTTTCAGTACTTATACTTGAGGAAGCAGACAGACAACTTCAGTGTTGATGACACGTACCGTTGGAACTCTCATCTAGACCTTCACCCTCGTGTAATGACCAGTAACATGCCTGTTCTTACTCGTTCAATTCTGTTAATGATCTGTACTGTGCCCATTGTTTTGGCACAAACCCGGTCCACAATGCCTTCCTCACCTTCGTCTACGGACGCTCGGGCTGCCTCCTCGATCATTCCAAGTACTTCTTCATTCGCCTATGTCGGCTGTTACAATGAAACGACGGGCAATCCCGAGCTAGGCAGCGTACGCGCTCTGACAGGCGGCAATATGGTACGCTTGGGGAAAGCTGCTACTTATATTATAATAATCTTTTTGATCCCTAAAGCTGATCCTTTACTGTTTTAGACTGCGTCAGATACAATGACAGTCAACCAATGCCTTTCCTTTTGCGGCGATGACAAATATGCAGGATTGGAGTATGGCAGGGAGTGCTGGTGTGCTGACATGCTCAATTCTTACGCAACGAAGCTGCCTGATGCCGATTGCTCTCTGACCTGTACCGGCGATGAGACCGAGATTTGCGGTGGCTCACTGATGTCGGTATCCTTCGCTGGCTCAAGAAAATTCCATTGACAATCCCTGTTTAGGCTCACAACATATCAGCGAAAGGCTAACGCGAAATCAGACGGTCATTCACATGTACCAAAACACAGTCGTCTAATCCTCCTTGCCTCACTGACTGGACTACGAGCACTGCTATGACAAAATCCACTGAAGGCTCATTCCTCGGTTGCTTCCCAGCGCCCCTATCTCATGGATCAGGCTTCACTGTCACGATACCAGCTGGACTGGCGTTGGTATAAGAACGAAGCCAGGTGCCGTGTCCGTTGGAGCTGGGAAACCTAACTACACGAACGAAAGCATTCTTTGATGTGATCAAGTTCGAGGAACACGAAAAGCGCAATGCAGGAGATCGAGGGTCTGACAATGAAAACCCTTCTCAGGTTGCTCTGCTATTGGCTCTCGAACGGATTAATCATAAGCGATTGCTAGCATGCCTAGGCAACACCTTGCCTCCCGCGCTCTGCTTCGCCCACCAACAATTGGGGTCTGCGATATGCATAACCTAGAAAGGCGCCTTTCTTACGCAATTCCAAGACCTCTCGACCCACTACTTTGTCGCGCAATACCCGATCCCGTGGTCTCTTCTTTTCTTTGCCTGCTCTCTTACTTTTCTCTCCCACATCATCACGCTGCCATTGGGCCCCATCGACCTGCGTAGCGTGATCAGCAGCAGTATCTGCGGACTTCACGGCTGCGCAATCTTGGCTAGACTCATCGTCGACATCACTGATCGGGTCTTCCTCGTCAAAGTATTTTGTGTCTTCGCGGCTCTTGACGTCCGGAACGAAGGGTGGTCTTGAAAGATGGAGACGATCCCAGCTGAGTCCGTGAAAGAAGGGATGGGCCTTGATGTCCGCTGCGTCATCTGAGTAGACATAGTAACCTTGATAGTCGCGGCTCTGCTTATCCACTCGGCTACCACTCATACGCTTTGATTGATCGTTGGTTTTGTACTTTTTCGAGCATATGCGGTGCTCCTTTTCTTGTAGGAGGCTGTTGATGAGCTCCATGGCCTCGAATGAAACCTTCTCTTTCTTATCCATGCTTTCTGGTGAGGGGAACTTCAATGATGTCGCGTTCGCCTGTGTTGTTAACAGAGGTCAGCCAACAAAATTTAAAACAGGTCAAATCGATAGCCTGGCTTTCATCATCCGCCTCGAGAATGTGCAGACCAAGCCTACAATCGCCTTCCAGCGACTTGACGACTCCCGCTGCCAACCAGCGAGCTTGACCAACTGCTCGATGTTGAAGAGACGCTTGAGATCAAATGATGCAAAAAGTATGCATGCGATGCAGGAATGGCTTACCAAGATCTTAAGTTTAGTATCCTGTCTAGTCTCGCATACAAATGGAGTGTAACCGTAGAGACACTGCCATTTTATTAGCTACGGCGCATCGTCTGAAAAAGGGTCGGTCATGGCGCTTTTTACCTCATACAATATTATACCAATACTCCACCAGTCGCACCGCCCGTCATAGTATTCTCCACGAATGACCTCCGGTGCCATATACTGACTGGTTCCTACGACGCTTCGCGCCAGTTTCCGTTTACCTACGCGGTCCCGCCATTGCAATGTACTCTCATTTTCCCTGGGGCCTTCGTCAATCGGCAACTTCTCCCGCCGTTCTTTACGACCGCCAGTCAAGACATCGGCTAGGGCCATATTTGCTGCAATCGAAGCCCCCTCTTTGCGATCAAGGGAGTCCCCTTCGACCTCAATGCCCAATTTCTCCATCAAGGACTGGCGATGGTTGTTGAAAAAACTTTGATCGTGTGCCCAATGACCATCAAATGCGAGCCCGAAGTCGGAAATCTTAAGGTGACCAGATGCGGAAATGAGAAAGTTGTCTGGTTTTACATCCCTGTGGATCCATCGAAGTTTATGAGCCTCCTCAACGCATAAAATCATCTCAGCAATGTACCATCTTGCTTTTCTCTCTTTCAATATGTCTTTGCGGAAGAGGAGACCAAGAAAATCACCGCCAACCATATACTCCATCACGAGGTACAAATTCGTGGAATCCTGGAAACTGGCTATCAATGGCACCACCCATCGAGATTTCTCGGATGCTACTAGAAAATCTCGCTCAGCACGAAGATGGCCTTCCTGGGAGTTGCGGAGCATATCCGACTTTCGTATCACTTTCATGGCGTAGACTTGACGTTTACCGCTTTTCCTCCCAAGGGCATCACGTCCCCCTACTCTTTGACCGTCCAAGGTTGACTTAGAGCCATTCGCTGTTGCCGGCTTTCCGGTTGCATCCCATGCAGTCCTCTTTTTGCTATCATAGGTTGGTGTAAGGCAAAGTTCTTCTCTCTCGCGGACTAGCCTAACTACACCGAAACTCCCCTTACCAAGAATGCGGACCACTTCATATCCTGCGATCTCGACTCCACGGCTCCCTGTCATTCGATTCGTCTTACTTTTCAGAACCCGATGTTGCCGCAAACAGTCGGTCTCACTAGTCGCCCAGTTCACGATCTCCTGCTGTCGCTGTTCTGGTGATAGAAGCATTATATTTAAACGCTGCACGAGATCGTTACGTCGCAATGATCGTGGTGTTGCTTGGCTTGAGAGCAAAGCATTGAAGTATGTCTCGAAGAATATTTTGGCATTTGCCGTGAGCTCAACGGTCGCTATTGTCGGGGCAGGGCAAGTCCAGACCGATGAAGTAAGATCCTGTTCGATTGCAGTTTCGGCAATGGGAGTCAACGGCTTGTCGGGCACAATTTCATCAGCCTTTCCACGAGAACGCGAATGAACGGAAGCAACATTAGATTCAAGTGAAGTCTTGCCGGTAGAGCGATTTCCAGCAGAGACGCTGCCGCTGTTATAGTAACTGGAGGGGCTTGATGGGTCCGTTTTCCCGTGTAAGGAAATTGTCTGTTCCTCCCATGCCGACTTCGTCAAGCCATTGGGCTGCCCTGTCAATGGTGGCTGTGACACACTTGGGCTTGTATCATCGTTATTACCAATCAATGATACAACGCTTGGACGTGTACGCAGCTTAGGTCGGTGGACGATAGTGGGATTTGCCCAAGCAGTCGAGAATTTCTGTGAGACTTGCTGGGCCACCATGGAGAATGAGGACTTCGGGTCGCTAACAGTTGAAGGAGCGGGTGACGAAGGCAATGAAGCGTTATGAACAGTGGCAGCAGCATTGTGTTCATTCGGAGCAGTCAAGTTGGCGCAATGATTCCCTGCTAAATTTGCTTCAATCAGGGGCTAGGTCCTCGACTTAAGTAGGAGCATCTCCTACCGCTATTTCGTTGCCACCCTACAAGTGAGAGAATTCTTGAGCCACTTCGACGCATCTTAGCAACCGTGCTTAGGTGATGGAGCTCCTCGCTCATGGAACTCCAGCGACTCTTCCCTTTCCGTTCGTCAGACATCATCGGTTGATCGAGCTGTAGCTATGTGGGAATACTGATAGTGATACGAGTCGTCGAGAACTTGAGCTGTTAATGAAGAGGGTATTGGCATAAGCCTTATGCATAAATGATTCAGGCGTCCTGACAATGGACTAGCATATGCCTCTGGAACCGCCGACTCTTGAAGCAAAGAAAAGGTCGAACGGAGGTTCGCAAAACCGGAAGCTCGAAGGGAAAATGCTCAGAAGTCACCTCATCACATTGATAAGTGCAAGAGCGACCGGTCAATCCCTAGTATCGCTTTCAACTCCACTGCAAGGTATGTTTATTGATACCATCACATCAGTATTCTACTCTCCTATAAGCCCCAATTCCAGCTGCGCGATCATCACGTGATGTACTTCTTTTAGAAATCTTGCAGTTCATCGCTCTTTCAATTGTTCTAGGATCTGAGCAGTACGTTCATTGGAGATATTGAGCGAGCTGTCCACCTCCTTTGTCAGAACAGCAATCTCGTCCTCTAGCTCATCGTCCTTGGATTTTTTTGGCTTAGCGACCTCATCATGGACATCGACTTTCGCATTGTCTCGCGACATATCGCAGATACTCCGCCGTAGGTCCTCCAGCTCTTCATCCCACCCTAACGCCGATGCAAGTCTTCGAACTCCGTCATCGCAATCTCCTAGAAGTAGGACATCGTCCGCTCGCGAGCCGAGGGTCCCCACCCTCTCGGAATTAATCAATAGTCGTGGTATCCCTTCCGCGCAAAAGCCTGGGAGGCTCGCAAATGGCTGCACCGTTAGACTCGTGCCCATCACAATACATAGGTCTGCAGTGCTTGGCACCATACGGTTGGTGTGGAAATTCTCCGGTAAAGCCTCGCCGAAGAATACAATATCTGGCTTGACAAGTCCGTTGCAGCCGCTTCTTAAGCAGTGCGGTACTTCACGTTTGTTTATGCAATTCTTCATAAGATTGTCTGGATAAGAAGTCTTACACTCAATGCAGCGTTGACGAGCGAAGCTGCCATGAGCCTCTACAATCTTCTCATCGGGAACACCTGCTGCTCGTTCAAGGCAGTCAATGTTCTGCGTAAAAAGCTTCAAAAGGAGGCCCTTATCGGAGAGTAGCCGTACGAAGCAGTGCGATACCGTTGGTCGATATTTGCCAGGATACAGCTCGTGGGCCAGATGGTAGAACGGAAGAGGGTTTTCACGGAAAAAAGAAATGTCGAAGACTGCTTCTGGGAACGGAAGGTCGAGACGGGCAAGGTTAGCATATAAGCCTGTGTCCGGAGACCGAAAGTCAGGTATGCCAGCAGATGTACTGATACCTGCGCCAGTCTATGAATGTCAGTCACCGCGTGAGGCATCTTCAGCTGGGCACAGTAGATACCATCACGACAATCTTTTTCGCTCGCCCATTCCGGATAAGTGACGCAACAGCGTCAAGGGAGCGTTCTGAAAGAGTTTCGGGGGAGACTTTCTCGTCTACTAGGCTCGAGCTCTCCTGACCCATCTTCAAGTGCGGATATTTCCTTCCGGGGGCTTTCCGTTGCCGATTTCGATGATAGCGACCTATAGTGAAATATTTGGTTTTTGCCCGAACACGTACAGACAGTAGCAGCTTTAATTTTAGCTTCTGAGGAAGGACTATGGAAAAGCTCTTCTCCTTGACCAAAATCCTGGCCTTCTAAGGTAGGGTACCGTATGCGTTCCGTCATCCGTCATTTTCACATGCTCGAACGCATCGGACCGTGCTCGGCCCGGCGCTACTTGTATACTCGTACTAGCGCTTACGGCGGCAATACAATCATAAGATGCATATAAACATTATTATTATTCACAAGAAGACACTACGGCGACGAATGCATCTTAGACTTATGATCCGCCCGATCTTTTGATCAGAACCGTGAACACTCAGTCCGAGATGCAATTTGTGATCTCTTGCATCAGAATATTATTCTGCTTCGCCGCCGTCTGGCCATCATAGCCATGTCCCCAGTAAATGGCAGGAACGTGACACACAGTTCAAGTAGGCATGGTCAGGTATTCCGTGATCAAGACAGTGCTTCCTCACTATCTATCCAGGAGATTGATTCGATTACGGATGTAAGAGTGAAGCTGGCCGAGCTTGCCGAGCAAGAGAGTAGCACGAACATTCGACTGGAGTCTCTGACATGCACGCAGAAAGATCTCAGACGGGACCTGGGTAGGCTCGATCTCTTACGAGCCAATCTCAGCTCGCATGTCCTGTCTACTAGGTCTCTCAGCAATGGCATGCTTTTTAACGCTGCTTCCACTGCCGGTCGTATCTCAAGTGCAGTGCAACGACTTGACCTTGAGCAAGCTAGAGTTCAGTCCACATTAACGGTCGTAGAGCAAGTTGCAGAGCTCAAAGCATGCATTCTGGGGCTTACTGGGTCCATGGGGGGGCCTCAGGACTGGGAGACAGCAGCCGGATATCTCAGTAGGGCTTCGAAGATACCAAAGGATATCGTTAATGGTGCTTTTGCCGAGGATATCGTACCAACTGCAGAAGTCCCAGATCCACCTAGTGTGACTCTGGAGCATGCATCAGAGTCGTTACGTGGCCTCTTCCTGCGAGAATTCGAAATGGCAGCACAAGAGGGAAATGGCGCCAAAGTCACGAGGTTTTTCAAGTTATTTCCCCTCATAGGGAAGCCAGATGTTGGTCTCGATGTCTATGGTCGCTATGTGTGCCAAGGCATTGCTTCGCGGGCACGAGCCAACCTCGACGCTGGTACTGAGGGTGTCCAACGCAAAGAAGGCTTCTTCTATGCCAATGCACTCACAAGGCTCTTTGAGCACATTGCGCAAATCGTAGAGCACCACGGAGCATTGGTAGAGCGCCACTACGGTAGCGGAAGGATGATCAAAGTCATCGAGCGCCTGCAACTGGAAGCTGATATTCAAGGCGGCATTGTGATTGACACCTGGAGTGATGAGCGGAATATCGACCGTAGACTCACTCATATCAGATCTTATGCTTTCACGTTTTTGGTACAAAGCTTCCTCCCAGCACAGCCCGCAAGGTCTGGAACACCTCGAGCAGGCTCTCCGGCACCCAGAGGGTCCACAACCAAAGATCTAACTCACGATGACGAGAATTTTGAGATGAAGGATATTGATCGGTATCTGGGGGAGATTGCGCTAATGCTTGCCAGGTGGTCACTGTACTCGAGATTCATCTCATCCAAATGCGAGGTACCAACCTTCCTTGAACTCCCATTGATCAACGACCAACGCTGGCAGGAACCAAACCTAAGCTCCGATAACAATACAAAAATTCTAAAAGCTCCACCGCTGCTTGTCAATTCGACTCTGAGCAGTAAGATCTCCCAAAAACTCATCGACCCGTTCAACATCTTGACCACTTTCTTTTCCCGAAGATCCGTCGAAAGGGCATTTCAACTCGACGAGCAACCTGCCGGATTATCTCTAAACCCAGAAAAGTCTTTACGGGCCAACCCACCTTTCATCACATCAGCGGTTGATGACGTTATGTACATTGTAAACCAGGTTGTTGATCGATCGCTTGCTACATCTCAGCGAGCGGTCGTCTCAAGCGTGATACCCACAGTAGCTAGAATCCTTAGCTCCGACTTCATTGGCATGATTCAAAGGAAAATGCGAGACGAGAGCTATCCTAAAGCGGCCATTCAAGGCGCAATGCCTCCTGAGCACCTTATTATCGCATTCTTTGTTTTGATCAATAACCTTGACATAGCGACGGATTACGTCAAGAGGATCGTGCTGTCGCGGGTGGACACCTCTGGGACCGCATCTTCGCAAGAGAGCGATGCTCACACCGCGACCAACACAATACCATACATGTTCCCATTTGACCATGATGCGGGATCCGTGATATCAATCCTCAAATCACTGCACCAGACTTTCGAGAGTAAAGCGTCGGAACTCATTAGTGATGGAATTTTTGTCGCTTACAAAAACATTGCGAAGCCCAGAGTCCGACCCGTTCTAGCGGACGCTTTTCGAGACATTGACTATCAAATGACCACGGATGAGATTGAGGCTTTCAGCCATGACGTTGGTGTAGAGGATGGAGATCAGAGCAGCATCGATCTCGCTGTACAGCGCCAATTTCAACGAGGCTGGGACGCTTTGACCAGGCCTATTGCAAGGATACTGACCGAGCGAAATTTTGACAAGCTCCTTTCAATGGTCATTGCATACCTTGGAGAAGTCTTAGAGAAGCGTATCTGGAGCTACTACGGCCGGCTGAATGGCACGGGAGCAGCACGCCTGGAACGAGATGTCGCGAGCATTGTGAGCGTCGCTGTTCGAGGAGGGCGCTACGGCCTCCGGGACGCGTTCGCAAGATGTACCCAGATTTGTCTTATCATGAACATGGAGGATGACGAATGGGACGAAGTGCAAGGAGCTTCGACGCCCGTGCAGAACGACAACGCTGTTGATTGGAAGATCGACAGCGAAGAGCGTTTGCGAGCGCGAGCCATGGTGAATAGTATTCAAAGGTGAATCTTTCACTTCAGCTGAGACTTCCAGGTTGCAAACCCTTTTCTGGCACATGACACGAGACGGGGGTGAAAACAGTAGCGTATATTTCACACCTATTTCTAAGGTACTCCGTACTGTCGTAGTGTATTGAAAATTACCTCAACAAGTCAACACGGACATGGACCCGGACCAAAGCAAACTTAATCTATGTAGGTACTTGTAGACATCCCTGCTTTTGCCGAACCTTGAAAGTCATGATTGCAAATCCCATAGTGGCTATCAAAGAGAAGAGTGACGGAGAGCCAACATGACCGACACCAATATTCCGATCACCGACGGCTGCGGACACATTTCCCACAACACTCGAATTTTACCCATCGACTCGTCCCTGATCGGTAAGGTCGCTTTCACGAATCCGGAGAAAGCTTTTCTCGATGACTGGTCACTCGAGCTATCCGAATCTAGCGACGCTAAATATCTACAGGAGGCTGCTCTGGAACTGCGAAGCAATGACACGCCCGTGGCATTCCCAACAGAGACTGTTTACGGCCTTGGGGCGGACGCGACACGCAGCACTGCAGTTACGGGCATCTATGAGGCCAAGCGGCGCCCTGCTGATAATCCTTTGATCGTCCATGTCAGCTCCATCGCTCAGCTTACGAATCTGCTTCGCCATGGAACGGCAATGACAGACTGTAATCAAGCGCTCTCAGACCCTATACCTTTAGTCTACCGTGCTCTAATAGACCGGTTTTGGCCTGGTCCACTAACCATACTCCTCCCACTACCAAGTCCTTCCCCTCTAGCTTCACAGGTTACAGCTGGTCTATCTACTTTTGCTGTCCGCATGCCATCCTCTTTCCTCGCGCTTGCTCTCATTCACTTGGCGGATGTTCCTCTCGCCGCACCATCAGCCAATGCTTCCACAAGACCATCTCCAACCACAGCCGCCCATGTAATGCAAGATCTCTCTGGGCGGATCAAAATCATCATTGACGGAGGAGAGTGCGAGGTTGGCCTTGAGAGTACGGTCGTAGATGGACTAACGGATCCACCAGTGATACTGAGGCCAGGAGGGATTTCGGCAGAGATGCTAAGGCAGTCTCCTGGCTGGGAGAAAGTTGCCGTAGGGTACAAAGACAGTCCTGAAAATGGGATACCCAAGGTACCGGGTATGAAGTACAAGCACTATTCACCGAGAGCCAAAGTGATATTGATCAAACGCGCTCTGGATGCGCAGCTTCTGGCAAAGCACTCGAGTTCAACAGACAACATTGGCTGTGTGGCTACGAGGACATGGGGAAATGCTCCTTTCAATCATCTTCGAGGGGTCACTGCCCTCGAGTACGAGAACAACAGCAAAACAAACAACGGTTGTTCCTATCTTCCACAAGCTAAAGCCGAGCGTGCCGCCTTTGACCCTGCGTATACGCTTCCCAGTGCGCGCCTTACTTTTTCAGCTGGCAAATTCACTCAGATCTTGGTTGAAGGAAGGCCAAGAGACAAGCCTTTGAGTGTTTGGACAGTCCCGCTAGGCAGCGAAGTCCCGCAAATAGCTCGAGGACTTTTCTCCGCCCTTCGCGAACTTGATGGGAAAGGGGTGGATGTGATCCTGGTCGAGGGCATCGGCGATGACGAGGGCGGTGCTGCGGCTGCTGTGATGAATAGACTGCGGAAAGCGGCGGACCAGCTGGAGACATAGCATCCAGCATGGCATTGCCCCTTTTCAATGGTGATGAATTCCGATATGTCTTTCGACCTTCTCTGGGCTAACGCTGTTTCTTACTTCCCTTTCCACCTCTTTTTCCTTTACTGGCACCTCCAGTTCCCTTGACCGGGTTTCCTTCACCTCTAGCCACTGTTATTTTGCATTTACTGACTGGCAGAAGTCCTATGACCTCTTGTTCCCTTATCCCTTTGACCAGGTCTTTCTCCCGCCTGCTAGTCTTTTCTTCCGCCTCAACCGCCTCATCGACGGCTGCTGTGGGTGGTCTTGCCTTTCTGTCCTCGTTGGTTATGGCTGTAGTCCATGCACCCAATATCTCTCTCACGGCTTTGCCCTTTTTAGTTGTCCCAGGCTGCAATTTTGCCCTCCATTTACATCTACCACCAATGGCGTCCCATGGTCCACAAACAACCAGTGCATCTAGGATTTCATCGCCAGGTAATACCGTCCCAACGAAGGTATCCAAATCGCCGTAATCTTCCATCTCTTCGTCACTCAGCGTTTCGATGCCTTCTTGCATATTGATCTCCCGAATCTCCTCTGCTTCTTTGCCTTTTTCTGCCACTAGCGCGTGTTGTCTTTTTCGCCGCTCTTTTTGGGCGGCGAGTCCCATATCTTTAGCTACCTTGATTTCGGCTTCACCGGCTACCTTCTGTTGAGTTGTAAGAGAACCGAGTACCTGGAGAGCCAAAAGCCGGTCCTCGTCGTCTTGGTCGGCATATTTGGTTTTAATCTTGTTCCGCTTACCGTGCTTTCCTCTGATGGGTAGAGCCTTCAATTTAATCTGCGCCGAGGGACCTATGTGATCGGTTGGGTGGGACGGCTTGGACTGGTTTCCATCGTCCTTCATTGGTGGTAAAGATGTTTGTGTTTGTTGAGGATGGAGATCGTCGAATCGATTTTGACGGAGAAGGCGTCTTTCTTTTGCTGAGAGGTGGCGGATGGACGGGACCCCATTGGCATTCGCCGTTGACGAAGAACTTGCTTCTTGATCGTAATCTAGGTGGTCTTTGCCATTTGTCCTCGACTCTTCCGCTTGAGCCACATCTCCACCCGAATCCTCTTCAGCCGATGCAGCATCCGAGTCTGTGCTAAGGTCATGCAGCTCTTCCGAACACGGTTGGAGAGGGTTACTTCTCGCGCGTCTGAAGGGCTTCTTTTCGGTAAAAGTCTCCGCCGCAACGTCTCTCGCCTCATTCTCCGAATGATCATTCATGCTGGAGTCGCTTCCCTCGGCGTCAACGGTTTTGTCCTCGTCAAGACTGGGAATTTCAGCCTCGTCCTCGGCCTCGGTATGCCCCTCATGGCCTGCCTCATCAGTAATCAATCCAACCGGAGCCTCCTCGGGTGTGGAAATTGTCACTTTACCATGGTTTGTAAAATTTGCGCTCCTCGCATTGCTTCCAGCTTCCGCTACGGTTAGCGACGAGCCGACCACACTTGTTTCAATTTCGCTGATACGGTGTTTCATGTGCCTAATTTTACTTTCCTCGCTGATTCGGAACATGATTCCAAACCCCAGGAGAAGCTGAGTAGGAGGCAGGAAGTTCTTCTGCCCTCTGATGGTGAAATCGCCTGTTGTTAGGTATTCTCCAGTCGGTGCAGTCTTCGAGACCTGATCTGCTTTCACCCACCATGCTGACATCACGGCCTTAGAGTCCCATGCGCTCGAAGTCGCAACCGCTAGATTACCAGCTTGCGATAGCGTGGATGGCGGAATAGCTGTCTCCAGCGACCTGGCCTTGTTTTTCACTACTACGGATGCCGCACCATTGAGGTCGGCGTGAACGTAAAGATCACCCTTTTTCAGGTACTTCTTATACAATATATCGTTTTGTTGAGCATCTCGACCTCCTATAACGAGGTGACCCTCGGAAGAAATGAAGTAAATGAACTTCTCAAACCACATTTGTTTACGCACAGGCTTCATGACCTCTTTCTCTTGTTTCAACCCTTTTTTGAGATCAGCATTGATCTTACGCTCTGTGCTCTTCAATGCTTTGCTGGACGACTGTATGGTCTTCAGTTCTTTCACTGCTGCCGTTTTCTTCTGATCGTAGTATTGGCGCGCATTGGACCATGGTGAGAGCGCGAGGTCAATATCCACAGCTAACCTGTCATCTATAGATCTTAAAGCCGCCGAGTTCAAAGGGCCATCATCCTCGATTAAGGAAACGTCGCTACCCGTCTCATTACCCTCGTAGTCATCGTCCGCTTCGAACTGTGCCTCGGAAAGAAGTAACGTCGCTGTATTCTCGTACAGTTTAAGGGGCAACTTGATCGCATCTGCAACAGGGTTCTGTTTTTCCTGCTCCATCTCTATTAAACGCGCAATTTCCACCCAATCCATACCTTGAGCAATGAGTCCGTTGATCGCGGTAGTGACTTCTTGCACCTTTTGCCAATTCGCCTCAATTGCCTCTGCTTTTCTCACGTTTTGCTGTTGGACCTGTTGCAGCCCTCCTAGACGCTTTTCGTGTTCTTGCCTCGCCATATCAAGTTTCTTCTTTGCGTTCTCTTCCCGTTCGTACAACCGCGACTCCAATTTCTGTGACTCGATTGACGAGAAGAACTCGTCCACAGTCTTGTTGAAACTATCTGACTCGAGAATGTGAATTCCCGAGTCCCCCTCGAATTGCTTGGGTCGAAAAGGGTGAAAGTCTTCATAGATAAGGTTTTGGCGTACAATCGTGGCACCGGGATCGACTTCCAAGGACGAAGAGCTACGAGCTCTGGCCACTATGAATCCTTTCGAGACTTGAGAGCTGGTGATGCTTTTGACTACTTCCTGCGCCACGGCCAAGGTGTGCATGAGGCTGTCAAGGCACTGATCATTTTCCAGAACCTGACGCGGCGTTACGTTGGCGTTAAAGTCAGTGAGCTGCATCGCATGATCGATAAGCATGGGCGGCAATTCGCTCAGAGAGGCTGATAGTGTTTTCCGCAAAGAATCTCCTTGAGTCTTCCTCGACTTCTTTTTCTTGACTGCTTGATTGTTTTCTCTACTCAGCTCAGCCTTCTGTAATGCATCTGTAAGCCTTGCTCGTGTAAGCGGTGGTACGCCATTATAGTTCTGCCGATTCTCCAGCCGATATTTCAGACCAACACGTAGTTCCTCTTGGTCTGTTCCTTCAGGAACAATACGCAACAGTGAGATGATGTTGAGGTCCTTGTCCGTCAAGACGATATTGCCCCCGGCATAGAATTCAAGAAAGAGCCGATACTGTCCTTCACTAAATTGGAATTCAAGAACCCTGTCGGTGCCGACCTGAGACACAGAGGCGACTCGTCGAGTCCGCAGATATTTTCGCAGTCGCGCTACAAATGGGGAGGGTACGGCCGCTGTTGCCCGTGTGAAGCTAGTCAGATGGCAACGGAAGCCCGACTCGATCAGAAGTTGCTGGCGTGCGTTGGGCTTTGCAAATTTCAACAGGAAGATGCGCTAGTGGCCTGGGGTCAGTTGTTCGACGACTCCATGTAGCTCACCACGGCTTCGGGTGCCACTCACAGATGATAGATCATAAATGTTCGCCAATCGCAAAGAGACGAGCGAAGAGGAGAGCTCATGGGCAATGACCTGGCAGTGGGACTCAATTAGCCCTACCGAACGGGCACAAGGTTAACATTGGTCTGCAAAGAACTTGCCTCTATGTCAAGAGACGAGAATCTTTGTTTCATGTCCGGATGACGAGAATGGAAGCAAGGGAAGGCAAAATATTTTACAAGAACTTAGTAATTATAGTTCAACGTAAAGTAAAGAGGGAAAAGAGTAAAGGAAAGTTTTTAACGACAATAAGAATCAGGTTGTACCGACTCTACGAGTACCTCTTAGCTTCGAGGCTTCCTAGGCCTGGGGCAAATCATTATCGATAAGGAATAGCGCGATGACGTGGGGGGCAAATCCATGAGGTACCGAGGTACGGATACGGGTACGTACTCGAGCACGATGAGCATGAGTTACATGTACATACCACTTCATCGGCTAAGCAGCCATCTTTAACCCACCAGCCCTCGTTCTGAACCACGCAAGTCAAGATTGCACGATTCCTAGATTCGTTGTAAGGCACCACACTTTGAAGACCTCGGATACGACGTTTCAAGGCAACAAACATCAATATGACCCAGCGCATCTCCTTCACCGTCCAGGGGCAAGTTCAAGGTCTGTCGACTCTCAACATCTGTCAAGTATTCCTAGTCATGTCCTAATCCGTCATCAGGCGTCAATTTCCGGTATATTTCGCGGCAGATCCGAAATATGAGTTATCACTAACCCCTTCTGTCAAAGTTCTTTCACCCAACAGAAAGCCGCTGGGTACGGACTCACTGGATGGGTGAGTAACACTTCGGGTGGAGATGTGAGGGCAGACATAACCTGGCAGTGTAACTGATCCTCCATTGACCGTGCAGTAGGTCGAGGGTGAGGCGCAAGGAGACAGAGATTCCATCCAAAAGCTGCTCAGCGACATCAACAAGGGACCTTCTGCTGCACACGTCGTCAAGGTTAACAAGTCTGACATTGATATCAAAGAGGGCGAGAGCTCATTCGAAGCAAACTAAAGACTCGCCGAGAGGACAAAGGTAAGGCGCACACATGATGCCAGACCACAATAGCATCGACTGTACGCTTGAGGTCTAGAACTCCAAAAACTTTAGCAGGGAGAACTGGGAGCCAGGCGATTGGATCAAGTGTATCAAATAAGCTGAGGAGAACTGGGAGCAGCATTCTTTACTCACAACAACTCAAGGGGCGAGATTTTGATCTGACTTATCACGATGGTAGAGGGCCATACGTGAAGAAATTCGCAGACGAACCGTTCCAGACCCTCCACTTATTACGTGTGTACCGCTGTTCGAACGCTATTGAGCGGGCACTGGGGGTGCTCATTTCTTCCGCTTCTCCATGACGTCCATCTTCTCTTCGAGCGTAGTTATATACGAATGGATTCGTTGAACTGCCGCTTGCAGCGCCTGCGTTGCTCCCATCAGCACTGCCTACCAGTCTCCTAGATGGAAGAAACGACAAGACTCCACCAAACTTTTGCGATTGAGATTTATCATGCAAATCGGACAAATATCAGACATGTCTCCCAGGACTGACTCCGCGTTATTTCTCACGTCGGCCAGCCGTAGGATTTCTATTCTAAATTCCACGATATATATCCTTATCCTCTGACGCATTGACTTTTTCCCGCCACATCCTGTACAAAAGGTGCAAGTAACGTGCCTCGAACAAGATAGATCGCTCTAAATGCAGAGACGTACATAGATATCTTCCGTGAGCAATTCGTTTGACGTGCGGTATTCTTCGAGGATATAGTAGTAGGTGCCTGCGCCTGCAAGTGTCGATCCGAAAAGGAAGCCAAAAAGCCTAATGTACAGCGACAAATGTTAGTGTCAACACCACCAAAGAAACCATGATTGCAGACAACTCCTTGCACGGCATTTGACTAGCAAAGGGATTCTTGTTCCAATTAGGGAACAATATTGGGTAAAGCAAGCACACGTACCCTCCTCGAAAAGCACCCACAGGCCTTCGTACCACTGTAGTATGCACTGGCTGGTCGAGACGAGGCATTGACGATTGAAAGCTTCTCCGAGAGGCAAGGAATCCCGGCGGTAGAACTGTGCGTATCGAAGGGGCGAGAAATCTGCAGGCCATAGCGAGAACGGGTACGAAGCTTGCGACAATAGATGAGGGAAAGGGTTGAGGAGTTGAATGCAATCTTAGCGCAGGCTTTGCGCGAGTGATGTATAGATCAAGGAAAAGGAGGTGATTTGAGGGAGCGAAGTGTACGAGTAGAAGGAGGTTTGAGACGCGCCTCCATCCAAGTACGTAGTCTTGAACCCTACCTTTTGTACATGGCTTTAGGGTTAAAGAGGTGCAGTAGAGAAAAGCAAGTGGAACGATGCATTCTCCCCTCAGACCGACGATCCTGGGCCGTGAGACTCGAATAAACTTGCTAGCGTGACTTTTGAAATATAACGTAGAAATTAGTGAAACGTCAAATCGATTCGCTTTCGAAATTATTACAAATGAATGTTTGCAAATCAACAAAAATTTTTTCTTTTCATATCGATGCAAATTTTTAATTAATGAACAATTCGATGCATTTCGTTTTTTTTGAATTTTTTTTTCAATCGTTTTTCAAAAATGATTTTTTCAAAAAAAATTTGATCGTCGATTTCATGAAAAATGTTCATTATTCGAAAACATAAAAAACATGATCAAATTTACGAATATGTTTCATTTTTTATAAATGTTTTTGTTTTTTGTTCATTTTTAATGAAAATATCGTCGCAAAAAAATTTATGCATTGCGTTGAATAATTGAAATATGTTTTTTCGAAAATTGCGAAATCGCGAAAAAACAATTTCGATAAAATTCATTTTTAATGAACGTTTATTATTGTTGTTCGTTTTTAATGAATTGTACAAAATCGAATTTTGAAACATTAAACAAAAAAACAAAACATTGTCACTGTGTAACATGCTCGAAAAACAACAAAATACATTTTTTATAAATAATTTTGAAATGTGTTCATTTTTAACGAAATTTAAATTATGTTTGTGAAAAATCAAAAATCGATTGATTTCAATGATGAAAATTTGTTGTTTTGTGAACATTTATATGAAATCAATTATTTCATTTTTTATGAACAATTTTTCAAATGATTCATTAAAAATGAAAATGTCAATGTTGAAAAAATGATTCAAAAATTTCAAAAAAAAAATCGCGTGTTTTGATTGCAATTCGCAAAAAAAAATTTGTAAAATTTTTGTTCATTATTAATGAACATTGTTTTTTAACGTTCATTTTTAAAAAAAAAAAATGAAAATAAACGTTTTTTTGAATTTGAAATTCATGAATAAATTGTTCATTTTTCATGAACATTTTTTGATGTTGTTCATTATTAATGAATGATATAAATTGAATATAATCAATGTTTTTGAACATTGATTCGAAAATAAATTCATTATTTATGAATTATTTGATTGATCGCTCATTTTTTATGAAAAATGAATTTTTAAAAAAATGATGTTTCGTCGTGAACGAATTAACGTTGCTATTGACATTGCGAATGTTTATGATAAATATTTTCATTTTTAATGAATACAAATGCGAAACAAATTGACGATAATTCAAACGATAAAAATGAAAATGATCAAAAAAAAATGAAAAATAATAATTTTGTGAAAATCATTTAAATTTCATTAAAAATGAACATTATATTGATTTGCTCATTTAAAATGAACATTAAATTTAGATTTTCGACTGAAATGAACACGATTTTTAAAAATCAAAAAAAAAAAAATTTGATCATTTTTTTTGAAATCTTTTTTCATACGTTCATTTTTTATAAATTTATTTTAAACGCAATTGCAAAATTTTTTACAATAATTACATTTGACGTCGTTATTAACGAAAAAATTCATGAAATTTTCTCGTTTATTGACAAAATCGTCATTTCATTTCAACAAATATTTTATTATTGTAAAATTGTCGAAATTCGTGTTTCAATCATTTCAATCGCATAATTTACGAATAAATCATCGACGTTTATTTATCAAATGTTGAATTTCATTTTGACGAAAAAAATGAATGTCATAATAAATAGAATCGATATCGATATCGATAAAATTATTGCGAAAATTTTCGAGAAAAACGTCGATTTGTTGATATCAAAATTTCATTAATAATGTAATAAATTCAAAATAAATAAATTAAAATGAATTGTGTTTATTAAAAATTTATTGTATGTAATCGATTGATCGTAAATATTGAATTCACGAAAAACATATTTTTTGTATTGACGTGATATATGAATTCAACGAAACAATAAATGTGTTATATCAAAATGTGAATTTTCTCGATCATGATATAACACAAATAATTTGATTTCTATAACAATCATTCGTTTTTAATGACAAATTTCTTCAAAAACTCATTATTAATGAAAATATTGAAATTTTACGTATTTTTCAATTGATGTATTTTTTGAAAATTAAAAATAATTTCAATTTTATTTTTTTCTTTGTTGAATATTTTGATATGATGATATTGTATGCGTAACATTTCGTCAAATCGTAACAAACAAAGAAAAACGATTTCGTACATAATTTGCATCATAATACATTGATTACGTTCGTTTCAAATTCGATAATCATCATTATTTTTCTTTGTAAACGTGAAATCAATAAATGAATTCGATTTAATCGTATCATTGAAATCGAAAAATTCTTCGTAAAATACGAGCATCAATTGAACGCACATTCGTGTTTATTTCATCGAATTGAATTTGATAAACGTTAAAAAAAAATTCAATATAAATGAGCAATTTTGTCGTAAATTCATTAAAAATGTAATCAATTTTCGAATTGCTTTTCAACGTCAAAGTCAACAAAAATTTCAAAAAAATTTAATTTGATACATAATGAGTTTAATGTAAAAAAAAAGATTTTCATTTAAAATGAAACATATAGAAAATAATACATATATAATGAATTATGCGCTCGAATTACAATTCAATAAAAAAACAAATAAAAATTTCAAAAAAAATATAACGTGAAAAAAAGTCAAATACTAATAATGATCATTTGAAAAAAACACACATTTATAATGAACATTGAAATTATATCAATATAAAAAATGAATTTTTTTTTTTTTTGCAAATTTTTCATGTATCGAAAAATTTGATAAAATATCGATGAATTTTCGTTTCATGTTTCATTTTTTTCGAAACGAAAATTATTTGTTTCACGATTTTCGTTATATGCGTAATGATAATTAACAACAATTTTCATTTTAAACGCATGAAATCAAATACATTCGTTTTTATCATAAATTTTATGAATTCAAATTGCGATATAAACAGAAATTTTGTCATTCGAAATTTTGAAAATTTCAAACGTTAATTGTTGACGAAATGCAAATTTTTGAAAAAATTTTCATTGATTAAATGCATTTATAATGAATTAACAAAAATATATCACATTTTTAATGAAATTTATTTTTGATAATTATTTCGAGTATTTTTTGTATGAGAAATCGCAAATGTATTATGAACAATTTTTTGCATTGTTTCATATTTAAAGAATGTATCATCAATATTTTTTTGTAAATCGACAAATTTTAAATCAATATTGATTTCGTTTATAGAAAATTTTCGATTAATATTGTTCGTTGTCGATAAATTTTTCGAATTCAAATAAACAAATTGTTGTTTCAAAAATTGAAACATATCACAAAATGAAATAACAATTTGATTTCAATGAATATATATTAAAATTATTCAATAATATTGACAATGTTAATGATGAACAAATGATTGAAATCGAAAAATCATTAAATTTTTTTGTACAATTTTATTGCATTTGATTCGTTTAAATTTCAAAAATTTTACACAATTATCAACACATTATCAACGAATTCAATTATATTGTAATTCAATCAAACATGTCTCGAAATTCAAAAAAAAACAAACAACGAACAAATGTTAAAAAAATTCAAAATTTACGAATTCATACAAAACAATATTTCAATATCAACGAAAATGTTGAAAATGACAAACGATTATCGAAAAAACAACAACAATTTTTGAAATAAATTGATGAATATCACGCACAAAATGAATTCATTTTAAAAAAAATTGAACAAAGATAATCGTCAAATGAACATCAAAAAATTGCACGAAAAATATGAATTATCAAACAAAATATTACGTTAATAATGAAATTTATTAATATAAATATCAATTTTGATGTCGTTTTTTCAATCGATATTTTTTAAAATGTTTTCACGAAAAACGAACGTTTCGTCATTACGTTCACAAAAAATGAATCATTTATCAATGTTTTTGTATCAAAATTTTTCACGATTTCATTTTCAAATTTCGTTAAAAATGTATCAATTTTCATTTTTCAAATTACATTTACATTTTATTTTCAACATTACGTTTTTTTTTTCAAATTTCGAATTCAAACATCATTTTGAACGAAAACGTACAAAATGTCATTAAAAATGTTGTCGTCGATAAAATTGATAAATTTATTTTTTCGTTATTTATGAAGCAAATTTTTTTTTTCGTTCAAAACGAAAAGTAAAAAAAATAATTCATTAAAAAGAAAATTTTTGTTCATGCAAAATATCAAAATTGCATATTTTTTGAAAAATGTTTCAATTTTTAATATATCAAATTTTGCACGAAATGTTTCACAATTATTCGACGAATGAAACAAATTCGATATATTTGTTATACGCGAAATATTCATATTTTTACGTTATTGAAATGAAATTTATCGACAAAAATCGATCATTTGAAAAGTTTTGAAAAAATTTTACAACGATTGAAAAATACGTTTTTAATGAATTCATCAATCAATTTTTCGTTAAAAGTGTATGAACGTTCAAATTTTTTATATTTAACGAAATTTGTGTTTTTCGCGTTAAATTTATTTGAAATTTTTGTGAATTTCATCGTCGAAATACAAATTAAAAACTGTTTTTATTAAAAATGAATTCATCGTTTTTTTTTTTTTTTTTTTTTTTATGAATTTTGTTTCGTTTTTTTTCACAAAATTAAATTAGAAATTCGAAATTTTTTCTTTATGAAAATGTTTCATTAAATATAAAGAAATTTTCATAATGTTTATATTAAATGTCATGTGTTTTAAAAACGTTAAATTTGTTTAAAATTTTTCAATTTTTTTCGTTGAAATACAAATTAAATATGTCATTCATTTTAAATGAATTTATTTTCAAACATTACATTTATAATGAATTTTTTTGACTTTTTTTTTTACAGATGATTATTCAAAAATTTTAAAAATTTTCGAATCGTGATGCGTTTTGAACGTTTCATACGACAATAAATAAAAAAAAAAAAATTTCGATTTTTTATTTACACGAAAATTATAAAATCTATTCGTCAAAATCGAAAATTATTGAATGAAAAACATTCAACAAAAACGAAAAAATGTTTATCGACGAGCAATGAAATAAACATTTTAATTACAAAAATCGAAAAAATTCGTTATTACAATAATGATAATGCAATTGTTCGTATTTATTGTAAACATATTCATCAATTTACAATGTGAAATTTTGAAAAAAAAAATAACGTGAAAAAAAATAACGTCGAAAAAAATAATGCGAAAAAAAATCATTGACAATGTATGATACAAAATTTTGCGAATTTTTGTAAATTTTCTCGACGTTTCGATGTTTTTTTTCATTTTCAATGAACATTACACATAAAAAAATTATTGATAATGTATGATACAAAATTTTGCGAATTTTTGTAAATTTTTTCGACGTTTCGATGTTTTTTTTTCATTTTCAATGAACATTACACATAAAAAAATCATTGATAATGTATGATACAAAATTTTGCGAATTTTTGTAAATTTTTTCGACGTTTCGATGTTTTTTTTTTTTCATTTTCAATGAACATTACACATAATTTAAATTAACGTGTATTGAATTTTGCGCAATTTTTTTGAAATTTTTTAATTTTTGTTCATTAAAAACAAGTTTGTTCGTGAATTTTTTCAAAAAAATTTCATGCAAAGCTTCAGAATTAGAACTAATTTGCATATCAACAAACACAATTTTGACAACGAAATAATTTTCAAAGTTTCAAAACTATTGCGATCATGAATCGATTTTTGTCATTTTTGCAACATTGAAATGCGCTTATCTTGCTTTACAATTGTAGCTAGATAAGTGAAAATTATATGAAATGAATGTTTGATGTGCAAGTTGCGAAACATCTGTACGAACGCATTGCATTTTTTGATGATTGATCGAAATTGTTGATGTATTGGATGTAAGAAGCTTAATTAGTTATTTAGAAGTCAATGGCCAGATATATATCATAGTAATTACATAAGTCAAGTCACTCAGTTGACTGAATGTCAATTGATTGACTAAGTGCTAGATACAGAAAGTCTGTCTATTCATCTGACAATCTTCAAATCCTAATCATAATGCCAATTCATAACAATCTGTTTCAATAAAAAGAAGTTAGCATTCGACCCGATGCTATTCATAGTCATACTATCATTCATACTTCATATCCATATCATATCTCTCAGCTGAATCGAGGAAAGCGACGAATCAGAACGTTGAAAAATTCGACGATGTTAAAGAAATTCGTAGCTTGATCAGCTGATTTGGTTAGCGAAATTGAAATGACGACGAAGCTAGCTAACGAAATCTTAAACGAAATGACAACGGCAAAGCTCTGCTTAGAAAGTAAAATAGCTTGCGAAATTGACTCGAAATATTTTGAGAATATTGCTTTAACTGAGAAAATCGATGACATTGATGATCTTTCTTTAATTCTCGAAGTTGACGTTGTTGATGATGATGAAACTGACGATGATAAGACTAGTCAATCTGATAAAATAGTTTGATTCATAGTTGTTTCGTAGTCATTGACTAGATTCGTGACATTTTCGAGTTCTGAAAGATTTCGTCATATATCATGTTTTGATTCGTAATCTTTTCACTCAACAAGATACTTAACGCCTCGCTTCTTGATTATGCGCTTGTTGATGATGCGTGACAATTCAAAGAATTTGACGTTAGTTGTATCGTCGTTCACGAAGACGGAATCAAAATGATTTGATTTAGATCGTTTGAAAAAATCAGCCGATGAAAACGGGCATTTTTTCAGTTGAATTACGCTGAAAACCGGATGAATAAATCAGTTGCTGGAAATATTCAGTCGATAGATCAGACGATCAATTTTCTCGATGATAGTGAAAGATTCAACGAATTGTTGGTCATATTTCTTGCTGATAGTCGAAAATATATTATAGTTTTTGTGTAGTTTGATGAGCGCGACATTTTCTTGTTTCATGAACATAGATTGATGTTTTTTGTCATAGTGAAATTTAGCATTTATTTGATCAAAGATTATGACATCATTAGCATCTTAACGAGTGATAAAACGGCGTTTCTTTAGCGTGAATTCGAAGATATCGACGTCGATAAACTTAGTCAAATCAGTGATTTGAATTGAAATAAAGTCATAGACGATTTCATTTGGAAAATTGTCAATGTTAGTTGAATTGTTGAAGTTTCGTTGTACTTGCGACAAAACGTTAGGTCAGAGGTCAGAATATTTCAGCGTAAAAATCAGAAAACGAAAGACGATTTCAACGGTTTGATTAATTCGTTCCGACAAGTCGTCCGTTTGAGAATGATAAATAGCTGAATACAAGAGTTTAATTTCTAGTTTGATAAACATGACAATTCACATGTTCGATAGAAACTTTCTGTCACGATTCGAGATAATAGTTTTAGGTAATTTCCAATCAGTCATATCTAGACGATTTAGCAAGACATGATTTCATTGCGCAATTGTTCATGTGTTTTTGTTTGAAACTAGCACTATACGCTTGAAATATTTACAGCTAATCGGCATCACGCAGTCGAATTGATCGATTCGTGACTTTGATAGAGTCAAAATGAAATCGATAGTAATAGTGTGAAAGAGAATATTCGAAGTGAATATAGATTGCAGTGAATCATAGAATTTGTGCCGACGTGTTTGATATGTTTGACATTTCGGACAGTGCTTAAGAAAATTTTTGAGATATTTGAACAAGTCACGAATGTAGTAGAAAGTTGCTATTTTCTCATAGCAACGAACGAAATTTGAATGACTATCATCGTGAGCGACGATTAGAATATTCTGAATAGTTGAGTGAGATATGCACAGTCGATGAGATTCGTAAACGTGATTGTCAGTGATGAAATTATCAAATCGAAAAATTAGTTCATTAATCTCCCGATAAAAAGAAAGCTTGACGACGTTCTCGTCGTTTTTATTTTGTTGATTTAGCATTGAGCATATTTTTTTTCAATTCAGATCGCTGATGTAATTTGCGACAAGTTTTTTGCGAAAATTTTTTTCAATTTTCACTAAAACTGTCGTGAAAAGAGTATCGAGCTCGTTTTTTTCGAGTGTTACGTCAGTATTGAAGCTGACTAAACGAGAAAGAGCGTCAGGCACAATGTGTTGCTTGTTCGATTTGTGACGCAGTTCGACGTCGAATCGTTGAATATAGTCAAAAGCGCGAACAAGTCGAAAATTGAGCTTGTCAGTGAAAGTTGTAGTCATGCTGATCTGTTTAGTTATGCCTAGAGTCGCGTCATGATTCGTGAAAATGATAGTGAAACGCTGCTTCGAGAAGTCGATTAAATGTTTTATTTTTTTTAGCATTCAGATTATATCAGCGAACTCTAGTTCGATGAATCAGTATTTTGTTTTCGCGTTCGTTAGAAGTCGACTAAAAAACAAAATAGATTCGATAGTTTTTTAGGCGAATATTTTTTATCATTTCATTTGACGCTATTTTTCACATGATATATCATGTCAATTAGTTCAAATTTCTTGTTAGCATCGAGGTCGACGTATAGTTTTTTACGAAAATCCGAATGAACGAGATAGAAAGACTTAGCTAGCAGAGATTGTAATGTTTGAAAGAAAATTAACTCTTCAATAGTGAAATTTTTAATTCTAGTGTTGCGTGAGTAGATTTTTCTGACATTGTCAGTTACAGATTCGTCGTGAAGTAGTTCAGTCTTCAGTTTTTGAAGCGATTTGAACATTTCAACGTATCAAGGTACATAATTTCGTAGTCAGTTCGTGAGATTCAAATACGTTTTCAGCAGTTGCAAAATAATAAAAAAAAACAAGCGTGAAATAGTTTTCAGCTTTTTCTCAGCGATGGTTAGTTCAAGAAAGTCAATCTTCTGATTTAGCAAGTGAACAGTGAGGTAATCAATGAAAGTTTTTTTCGATTTGATAGAAATGTTGTTAATTTTGAGCATATCGAAGATTTGCTTGAAATGAGTTAAATGTTTTTGTAAAATGTTTGAGTGAACGACGATATCGTTTACATATGTTTTAGCGAAAGCTCGAAACGATCGAAACAATCGATCGATTTGACGTTGTACGTAAACAGAAAAATTTTTGTAATTTATCACAGTTACGTTGAAACTTTCTTGATTTTTATGTGTGATCACAGTCAGTTTATGTTTGTCGTCTGAATGAATTTTTCATTGATAAAAAAAAGCTGAACAATTCAGCACAATAATGTATTGACATTTTAAAACAGCTGAAATTATGTCGGATTGAAGAGATAAAGAATACACATTCGATTGAATGATAGCGTTGAGATTTCGAATATTTACAACAGATCGATTTTTTTTTTTGTCGTTGATTTTTTTTCATACACAAAACACAAAATAATTAAATGAAATAAATTCGTCGATTCAATTAAGTTTATTTGATTCATGTAGTTTGTCAAAAGTTTCGTCGACAAGTTTTTTATTTTTTTTGTTTAAAAAGTATATTTTAGTTTTGTCAGGTATTTTTTGCTTTCAGTTCGACTTGAGCGAAATTCTCATTCAGTTTTTCTGAGATAGCTTGACAAAGTTTGTGTTTTTTCAAATATTTGAATAGATTGACATCAGTTTTGTGATAATTTGCACGACATCGTCGCTAGATCGATGAATGATGACGTCATTATCAAAAATGATTTTTGTCGAAAGCTTCAGGTCAGTTTTTGGCTTCGCATTTTTCAAGTTTGAAATAGTTGAAGTTTCGCTTGTGAAAACTAAAAATTGGAAGTCGTTATAACAAGTTGGCGAAAACTGAACATCTAATTTTGAAAAAGTTTGACGTTGCGACAGAATCGAATTGTGAAAAATTTTCGAAGCTGCGATTGTAACGGCGATAGTTTCAAAAATAAAAAGGTTATTATCATTCAGCACGTTGATGACGACGTAGATCGCGACGATGATTTTCTTGAATCAGTTAGTTTTATGTTTTTGAGCAAAACGTCGTAGAGTTAAATCGACGACGTGGCTAGTTTCGTCGACGTGAATTTGAAAAACATTGATGTAGTTTATTTCGATTATGTGATCGACGCGATAATTTCGAGATATATGAACGGTTTGATTGTTTTCATTGCGAACGATAATTTGCTTAATATTGAAGTTTATTAAGTGAACGTAAAGTGAGAGTTTCAGCTCATTCGACTCAAAAAAATAATCTCGATCGGATGAGACAGTCGTATAGTGCATTGGAAGAACTAGCTCGAAACGAAAAAATATTACAGTGATTTTACGAGCATGAATCGAAGTTTGAATAGCTATTTTAGACGTTCGAATTTTTAAATTAGCGATAATTTCACAGTTTTCGATGTAAGTTGTTTTTTTAAATATGCTAACATCGATTTTTTTTGATTCAATAACGTCATTGTTCAGTAGCATGTTAGTCTTGAGATTGTCGATCAAATGAATTTTTTTGATGATTTTAGTTCTAATTGTGACGTCATTTTTTTGGTCAGAAAAGTACATAGATAGAATAGCATACTCGGTTGTCATGTGCTTGTCGACATTTAGTTCACGTATTGAAATGAATGTAGTCATGATTTTAATAGACACATCCGAAGCTTGTTTCTTGAAGAATTGACGATCACAAAAAGTTATTTCAGCGTCGGTGTCTAAACACATAGATTCGGCATCAGCTGTAGAAAATAAAACTACATGAATACGTGCATAGTTTCAGTCTCGAAAGTCATGATCAGTGTCGACGTTTTTGTTGAAGTCGACGTCTGAAACAATGATGAGAATCGATGCAGATTTAGTTTTTTCAGGAAAATCGAAATGAGCATTTGTGAGAGATTTTGACGTTTTTGATACAATAGTTGAGTCAGAATCGATGATTTCGATTCTCGATTGCGTGATAGATGAGTTCGTAAGTTCGTCTGACTTTGAAGTTGTCAGAAGTTTTCTAGTTGAATTTCGAATAATCACACTAATGCTTTGAGTAGTCATAATAATAGAAGAGAATTGATTAGATACATTTGCTGAATAAATCAAGCTAGTTTTGTCAAAACAGTCGAAACGAAGATGTTCGTGTAATTTATTGTTGAAGAAAAAGTCATTGTTACACTTTTTGCAGATAGTTATCTTATTCGATTTTGACAAAAGCATTTTTGACGTGATCAAATAGACAGCGTTGTCATTTTCGTTTTCGAAATCGTTGTAAGAAATTGATTGATAATATGAAATATTTTTTGAAACATGATAGTCGTCAGCATTCTTTTCGTCAAAATAGTTTTTTTCAGCTTTTTCAGCTTCGTTATTCTCGTCAACGTTGTAGATTTTAGTCTTGTCAGACTTGTCAAATCTTCTGACGTTTGGCTTGTTGAACTTCTGATTCGAAACGAATTCGCTTGAGAATTTTAGCAGAAGAGGTTGTCTTGCAGTCGACAAGACAGTTGAAAATGAATCGAAAGGTTTTTGCTGATAGTTTTTTGAAAATTGACGAGACTGATAACTTGATTGAGATTGATAAGCTGAATTTCTATACTGATATGAGTTGTAGCCCGAAAGCGATCACATATACGCTTGATTTGAATAGAAAAGATTGGCGTAGGATTGTTGATTAGAATCGTCTCTATCTCGATTTTGCTTATTTGGTCGATTAGATCGATCAGCATTATTACTGGAATCTGAGTTGCTAGCTTGATCGCGATGACGAGTTGTCATATTCATTCATACATTTTTTTTCGCATTCAGCTGATTCAAAAATGTAGTCAAAGTGATATTTTCGAACGGTTCGGAAATTTGAGCTCGAAAGTTCAGTTCGAGATTATTTCAGACAATGATACATTGATGAAATATTGATGGAAAGTTTGCAGTTTTGACATGTCGAAAAATATTTTGCATGTAAGTTCGAGATTTGCGTTCTCGACGAGCGTCGACATAAATGTAGTTTTCGATTTGTAGTTTTTTCAGAACAGTCGACGTTCGTTTTTTGAATCGCTTGATGAAATGAGTGCATCAGCGTTCAATACTGATTTTTCGAAAAAAGTTTTTTTCAATTTCAATTAGTTTCGCGTTATATCAGGTTAAGGCATCGTTTTTTAGACAGATAGACATCAGCTTCTTGATTTTAAGACCGGATGAGATTTTTTTCAGATTTTTAAGATGATCAGTAAAAATGAAAACGTTTCGATAAAAGTTGTGTCGATCAGAGTTGACAATGAATTGATTTGTGCCGATTGAATTTTCATAGTCAGAATCAAAGTAGTTCACATTTTCGACAGATTTGAAAGCTGATTGTAAAATATTGTTGACAGCAGAAGATGTTTCAGTTGCGAATCGAGACATCGAAACGAACGCGATAGTCACGATCATGATGTCATTTCACAAAGCTTGATTCATTCCAGTTGACGGCGGAATTATTGAAGACATGTTGCGACGAATTTTTTCGATCTGAGTGAAAAAAAATGTCTGACTATTGTCAGTCTGAATGCTGACTGAGCGACGTTCACTGTTCGTGATATCTGACTCGACAATAAACTGACGAGAAACGTTTAGGTCAAAATCAGAATTAGTGATGAGCGAGTAGCTAGAAACTATTGACGAGAAGGTAAAATCACGGATTTCTGAATTGCTATTTCGTCGAAATCTTGAGTTAATAGAAACTTCAGACTGAATAGCTGTAGGAATTTCGAATCGGATAGAAGTATCGAGTCTGGATACGAGAGATTGCTCATTCGGAAGCTGTACACGAAATACTGAAAATGACGACGAACTGTTAACAGACGAACTAGTTACGATTTCGAGTCTAGTTGAGAAGCTTCGAAAGACGTTCGATTGTCGAAAATCGACAATGTCGATTCGAAATTGATTCAAGGCGTTTTGCAATGAGACAACGTCGTCAATTCATTGAAATGAGTAGACAGCGTCGTGAGCTCGTGTTCTAGAAAATTTGTAGGTTTTAGCAATGAGAATCTCAATCGTACGTCTATTTTCGTTGCTGAGCAGTGAACTGAAAAAATGGTCAGTTTGCAGAAATTCGTGTATCGATCACGCAAGCTGAGTAATCTGATTAGAAACTGAAGTCAAAATGCCGAAAAGGTGTTAAGAAAGTGTCTGAGATTGTCTTTCTAGTCAGTGGTAGAATGTAGAAGACTTTTTAGACTAGTCGGAAAATTTTTTCAGTCATAGAAAGTTTGCGGCAGAAAGCAGATACAAATCAAAAAAATGTAGTAATAGCTTATTGCAAAAAGAACAGTCTGATATCAAGAGATGACTCCAAAACGAGACAACGAACGTAGGTGAAAAAAAGAAAAAACTGAAAAAAAAGAAAATTCAAATAGATGAGATTTGGCTTCACTCAACGAAAAGATGCGAAATTGGCAGGTTACATCGATGACGAATCAAATGCTTCGATTGATGACGTAGTTAGTCTGACTCGACGCAGCGATAATGCAATGAAGCACATCGAAAAGAAAGACTGTCTTGATGATGAGATAGTACAAGTTGACTGATTTCTGATTGCTGCTAGCTATAGCTAGCGAACTGATTTGATGATGTGGTAGATGATGCTATCAGATTGTTGATGTATTGGGTGTAAGAAGCTTAATTAGCTATTTAGGAATCAATGACCAGATATATATCATAGTAATTACATAAGTCAAGTCATTCAGTTGATTGAGTGTCAGTTGATTGATTAGATGTTAAGTACAGGAAGTTTGTCTATTCATCTGACAGCCTCCAAGTTCTAGTCATAATGTCAATTCATAACAGAAATTCTGATCTAGACTCAATCAGAAAACAGTGTCGCAAAGATGAAACGAGAAATTTCGTGAATTCGAAGATTCGTGCAATAATCTGATTTCGAAATCGAAACAATTTGACAGCATCTTCGAATCATGATATGATTTCTATTGAAAATTAGTGCATTAAAGTTTAAATCGAATCTTTGTTCTAATATCGTTCATTCTGAACTCTATGTACATTCGATGATTTCTGAAAATTGCAAAATGATTTTTTTTTTCGTAGATTTTCAACAACGTTTTCAGACTGAAATAATTTGATTGTTTTCGAAAAAACGAAATTATATCAATCATATCGTTTTGCAATTCGCGATACATTCGTGATTTGAAATCAAAGAAATTTTCTTTTTTGAACAATCGTTTCATTTCGTGTTCGAAGAATTTCTGTACAAAATCATCGAGTTTTCATTTTTTATTTTTTTTGAATCGTTTTAGAAACATTCAATCAACATTGACATCGTCTTGTTTGATTTCAAACTCGATAATTAATCGATTCGATTCAATATAAAATCGAATTTTTTTTATCATAGCATTTTCATCGTCGTTGTGATAAATTTTCACGTATGATTTTTCGCAATGTCGTGTAGCGTCAAAAAGCATGATTTTCAACAAATGATTTCGAATGCTGTTGTATTGAATTTTTTTGATTCGTTGAAATTTCAATAAATCAAATTGATTATCGATGCTCATTTTTAATCATTGTTCGTTTTTTTCGCGAGAATTTTTTTGTTTGTATTGACAAAGCGTTTTTAATCGACTTCTCAAAGATTTCTTAGTTTCAAAAATATTCATAGTAGAACGACGAGTTGAAAAGAAAATTTCATGATGTGCGTTGACGTTTTTCATATCGTAAATGTATTGCACGACGTTGTGCTCATCGACAAATTGTTTATTGACAACGAAAACAAATTTTCGTGAAGACGAATTTCAAAAAAAAAGAAAAAGAAAAAGATGAAAAAAATAAATTGAAATCGAAACTCGAGCATTTGCTGTTGTTGATGTTTCTCGCGCATTTGTCGTTTTTTCGCGTGTTTAATGACTTGTTTTCGCGATTTAGCATTGTCAAATAGATCAAAATCGAAAAAATTTTCCATGACGAACGTGCAGATGTTTGAGAGATAAATAAATAGATAAATAAACAAATGAGACTTTGCGAGAAGTTGATCATTTCGCAAGCTTTTCAGCAAATCAACTAATTTACATAAATCGTAACTATTGCGATAAAGAATCGATTCTCGTTATTTTTGATGCGTTGAAATGCGTTTATTTTGCTTTATAATTTGACTTCAACAAATCAATGTCAAATGTGATTGTTGTTTGATGTACAAAGTGCAAAGCAATTGTATGATCACAAAAGTTTCGATGTTTGTGCTAGATTCAATAAGCAATGATATACTTTTTCTTTGAAAATTCGAATTCTCAATTGATGAAAACATCGAATTTAACGAAAAAGATTTTGATTTGCGAAGCAAACTCGACGAGCTCGAAAATCATTTTATTTTCAAATTTCATAACAAATTCAATATTGCTCGAATTAATGTGATTGTTGATGCGTTGAAATGCGTTTGAAACGCGTTACAATTATGATTCATTTCATGTGTGCGATGCATCGTGAATGATGATGAACGAAAATGCAAAAATTTTGATGTTCGAATTCTGAAAAGTTGATTTCTCGATCGAGTCAGAAATTTCTGTTAAGAAGTGTTCAAAATATTTTGTTTTAGAAAAAATCTATGAATTTTTTTTTCAAAATTTCATTAAAAATGTTCAAAATTTTCGTTTGAATTTTGTCAAATTCGTTAAATTCAAAAATCGTTTTGCTTAATTGAAAAATTGAAATTTTTTTTTTTTGCACGTTAAAAACGCGATTTTGAAAATTGAATTTATGTTATAAATCGACGATTTTTGTGAAATTGAAACAATTTCGAATTTTAAAATTTTTTTTCAAAATTTTCAATATTATGATTCGATTTTAATGTAATTTATTCAAATAAATTTATTTAAAATGAATTTTTTTTTTCAATTTTGATGTGCTTTTTTTTATTTCATTTTTTTTGATTATCATGTTTCGTTTTCATTTTTTTTTTGCATATATTCATTGATTCACGTTTTTACAATTACGATATTCAATTCGACACATTGTTTTCACAATATTCATCAAACATACGTTGTTTTCGTGTTCATTGCGTGACGATACATTTTTCGCGTGCAGAACTCATCGGACGCGAGCCAAGCCGGATTTCTCTGTCAGCTCTCTAATCTCGATCGGGCGGGGACCGTCGGTTTGCGCGAAAGAAGCCCCAATTCTGACTTGGATTAAGTGTACCATGAAATCGCAATTAAGAGTACTAAGACTACCTTGACTCTAAGCCATCAGCAGTCGGTGCGATACCCCCGGCAGTACATTGCTAGATCCATGGCCAGAACCATCATCATTGGCCGAGAAATAGCTGCCAGCTCACGTTCCTTTTCGCTCAATTCTTAACAGCTTGTGTATCATAACATATTCCTGCAGTCAGGGTATCATCCGTAACCACCTAAACGCCTAAAATCAAGCCAATGTGGAATCATCAAACAAATCATCAAGAAGGATGTCATAACACGCTTTCCAATCTGCCACTACCATGCTATAGGTGCTCTCGAAGGCGTTGATGCTTAGTTGTCTGAAAAAAGGCTTCAGGACACGATCAACGATGTCCTCTGTACATATATCCCTGGTTACTTCTGAGCTGAGCAGAGGTTTCCGCTTGCCAATGGGAGCCACGCTTGCAATTGTCGGAGAAAGCGCATTATCATGTCCGCCGGAGTATGAGTCAAGGTCTTCTGCCAATTCATCAACTAATGCTACAGGACTCCATGCATGGGGTCGATAAACGGCGTCAACAGTATCGGTAACGAAGAGCCATTCTCGCAATTGGAACTCATCTGGCGCCAGGGTGACGAGGGTGTCGAGGAGTTTGCATGCTTGTAGGATGGAGTGAACGTTGTAGGTATCGTGTTGCTCGCCTGGAAATACTGATGATAGGGCCTCATACAGCTCCGAACTGATGATGGGCCAAAAGGAGGCCATGTGCACCGCTGAGATCTTCAATACTAATGCCCGTAGCAGCATGTAGATCTCGGCCCGTGTCGCCGACGAAGGAGAAGATGCGGCCGTTGCTGTTAGTAGTTCTAGAACCTTCACTTGAATCGCGACGAGGTTCGTGACATAGGCGTCATCAGCGGCAGCAAGCACCAGAAGTGTCATCCTACGGAGGATAAGCTGGGTCTTGCGATCTGCCTCTATTCGGGCAGAAGAAGCCCCCACACCAAACATGATCCCTGCAGCAGTTGGAGCAAGTATGCGTGAAAGGTAGTCTTGAATTCGGTCCTTATCTAGCAACGCCCACTGCCGCAAGACCGGAACCCAGCCTTCTTCCGCAAGGCTAAGTGATCTTGTGCAGAAGAATCTTGAATCATTGAATGCTTCCGCTACAAGTCTGCGCCAAACTTTTGAAGCCTCAGGTATCCGGGACATAGCAAGGAAGATGCGCAGAGTGCTTGATGAAGCCGTTTGAGGGTAAGCTTTAGACTGAATGGTGGGTGTGAGGATCTGTAAGGAGATGATTGATGATGCAGCTGCAATACGATCTGTATCAACCAGAATCTTCGAAAGTTTTGGAAGAAGCAAGGCTACGATGCCGACAATGTCATCTGATTGAGTTGGCCTAGGATTAGTCGCATGGTCTGCACTAGCAACATCGCTGTCCGCGGGCTTCCCTTCGTCTTGTGCGAAAGTCAATGGTTTCGCGGTGAAGGTCGCAGCCAAGAGCCTCACGAAAAGATCCTGCGATATTGTAAGTCAACTAAGCTTACGGGAGGAGAGTACATACTCCCAGATCTCGTCGCATTCTTCGCTGTTCACCGAAGGTTGTATTGTTGACTTTTTCTCCCAGCACTGCCGTGAACTCGAGAAGTCTGGGCAAAGTCTGCCTTTGCGGCAGTGGATTAGCAAGTACATCTTTGAGAAATGTCATACAATCAGTCCAAATCTCATCCATAGCGTCGTCTTCCAGCGAGCGCATATACCGTACAAGAAAGTCAGCTAGAGTGTTGTCCGAGATATCTGCAGTCAGGCTCGATTTCCGACCGGGGTCTAAAGCGTTCGGGTTTGTCCGACTGTACATGGCGTTGAACAGAGCTGGGATGATGTTCCTGGGTCTCGAACCGTCGAGAACATGAAGGAGATTGAAGACAGCTGAAGATCTGGACGTATCCATTTGGTCTCTTGATTGACACCATATCTCGACGAGAATTTCAAGACACTCAAGTGGCTCTGCGGCAAAAAGGTGTTCGAGTATCCGACGTGTCCGATTTTTCATGCGTACTGAAGTATAGTTGAGTGATGCTAAGGTAATCAAGTCCCTTGCTTGACTGCTTTGACCGTGACTTGCCCAAGTCCATATGTCCAAACATACATGTATCGCGTCCTTGAAGCACAATAATACCGTTAGTCGGTTGTTGGCGGTGGTGCGCTTTGATCTGCTAAGCTCTGGTGCAAATACTCCGGACACCATGTTCCCAAAGAATCCCTGGCTCTGCTCTGGGGCCTTAAGGGATATTGTACCGGCTTCGTCCTGAAGTAATCGTTCATGAGCTCGTGCAAGACTGCGTTCTAAGCCGTGTAGAAGAGAATGTAAGGTCACGAGAGGTTGGTAATTAGCCGATGACTTGCCCCGTCCCTCGAACGCCGCTCGCAGAAATTCGGAAACCGCTCTTATTGTCTTGTTGAGACACTCCACAAGAGGCATTAGAATATGAAATGCATTTTCCGCATACAACGGTAGACACTCATCCAGAAAATGAACCCAATGGTCAAGGACAGGATAGCTACCTGGCGAGCTGAGACCCAAGAGCAAGCAATCAAGGAGCGCGGGAGATGGAGGACAAGCTGCTGCCGAGGGATCATCAATCTCACTTGCCTCCACTGAATCAGATAGACTTGGTAAAGATTGCAGATTATCACTTGTGAACATTCTCGGGTGCGTTAATCTGGGAGGAGCTTTAGGATCCATTGCACGCGTTCGCATGACTCTCACAAGTAAATGCATTAGTTCCACTTGTAGCAAACTGTCTTCCCGTCTGATGGACCGATTTAGAGCCACTATCACGGTATCTTCCATAATCGAGTGTTCTACAGGCACAGAAGACTGTCCAGGCAGCATATGCTGCAGTAACGTCGCCGCTACTCGTCGCAAAGCGAAAGATTGAGCTATCAGACTTGTTCCGTCCGAAGGGTGATCCTGCAGAACGGTAAGACAAGCACGGATGAGGAATGCTTGGATAGTGGCTTCATCATTTACGCCACTATTAGGGAAGGCTGCGATGCTCTCCGCAGCTGAGGCCTGCCGATTGTCAGGTTGGCGCTCTTCCATTGTTAGCGATGCCCAGATGTTCCCCGGAGAGCCAACTACCAGATTAGACATAGTTTGAAGCAAATATTGGCATTCCTCAAGATCGCTGAGGTCATAAAGAGCAGGCTTTGCAGCGTTACTCGAAGAGAAGATTGAACAGTTCACAAACAACTTGGACGTTCGCAAGTGATTTAGTAGTAGTTGTACAATTCTAACGGAGACATGTTGGTTATGATCCGCATATGAACCCACGTGGAGTGAACTTACAGGTGGAGAGCTGGCAGCGATTGTAGCCAGTTGCTGGTAAATCTTGATATTTCCGTTGTGGGTTCGGAAAGAGAATCCAATAGTAGCATCAAGGGACGTTCAAGTACTATCATCTCTGGCGTGATACTTGCTGTCTGGCTCTCTGGGCCTAGACGCGTGGAACGTGAGAGGGACGAGCGCCGAGATTGCAAGCTGTTGATGGATGAGCTACTGTGGGTCCAAAGCGTGGTGAAGCGACGTGCTCCTTCAAGCGCTGCTCCGGCAGGTAGTTTACAGTCATCAATCATTAAGGTTGCAATACACGCTTCTATGAATCGAGTGCCTGGCAAGACCATTTGGAGTCGCCAAATGCAGCGGACAGCCTCCACGTTGTTGCTAGGCTTTGACGGAGAGAGCCACGGCCACAGATTCGTGACAAGGTCCGTAATGAGTCGTCGTATCTGATAGCTGCTATGCCAGATCTCTGAAGGCAATGCAATCGAAAAGACCTCCATTGCAGATATAACAGCCGTGATGGTTTCTATGGACGTAGGTGTTCCGCTATGGTCTCTTACGCTCGCTAAAGCGTCTACGAGTGCCTGTAAACAAGTGTCTCTGTTTATGTCGTCCGTCTTTATGATTTTCTGTGTAATCTTTTCTAGGAGAGAGAGGTGCATCTCCAGATACCGTGCTTGGCACTTTCCCCGTAGTTGTTGCAGGATCAATTGGACAATGTTATGTAAAAGCAGCTGACCAATGTTCTCTAAGGAAAGTGGAATGCCCGCCTGATCGATGTTACCTTGAGAGTGTCCGTAGAACGTTTGAACGGCTTTTAGAAATTGCTGACTGGACTCTGCAAAATCGCTGAACCCTTCTTCAAACATTTCTGAAGATGGTGCAGCAAGCCCCTTCTCGAACGCTCGCTCGGGGATCAGGTCAAGAAGGGAGAGGGCAATCTTCAGCGCTATCTGTTCAGGCTCTGTTAGACTTGTCTTTCCCTGACCCACAGACTCGCGCATGCTGTTTCGTAGGTATATAACAGTTAGTAGCGTGACCATCGGTATATGCGTCGTTTGCATTTCCTCATCTCGGATGTTAAACCTATTGATAATGAAAAAGATTAGACCCAAGCCATCTTGATTATCATCCAGAGCCTCACGGTTGCTGAAGCTCGATGTCAAAATCCTCGATATCTTGCCCCATATTAGTCCCGCTTCTATGTTATCAAAAAGGACGCTAGCACTGCGAAAGACTTCTTCAAAATTGTCTTGTGAAGGGGCTATACTCTGATACTGCCATACACTCTGGAGTAGCGGGATGAGTATTTGAGGAACAACCATGCCACCGATCTCCCATCGATCCATAAGCGACAAGCATATGCGAAAAGGACGAGCCTTCTCGGTTGGCGTCAGGGAATCGGTCTGTACCATCTTGAGAATGGTTCGTACCAGAGCGTCAAGGCTATAACGCTCAAAGTAAGTGTGATAATCCTCCTGGGGTATATTTAATGGCGTCAAAGCGATACTGGGGGATGTGTGCTTCGTGGTACGGGGGGTACTTGGCTGAGATTCAGCAATTGGCTCTGGCCCGAGGAACCAGGCCCACAGCCTTCGATTTAGGCTCATCTCGCGGCGAGTCACTACCGAGGCAGCAGCGGCTACTAGTCTATCAAGGTCGTCGCGAGCCGTCTCGCGCTGTAGCACATCGGAATGTATCGGAAGATGGGTAACCAGGAGGTCTAAGAAGTTACGCTGGATGAGGAGTTGCTCGTCACGAAGTCCGGCAGCGAAAGAACGCACAAGAAGACCAGGCTCTGGAGAAATGACCGCCTCGACAGTTGATAATGGCTCATCCATGGCTCCTAGCACTCCTTCATTCAGACTTTGGTGATGGCCGGTGGTTTCGCGACCTTGCTTTACAGACCCAAGCTGTGGTAGGTTGCGGACCATGAAAGCTAAAGCCCCTTGACGGCGGCTAGTACTTGTTATTGAGGCCAAAAACAAGCATTGCCAATAAAATTGATCACTGGACATATCTCGCGGCTGACTGTCGTTGCCACATCTTTGGCCAATTGCCGTCCTCAATTTGAGCAGGATCGAATGAGTACGCTCAAACTCATCACTGTTTTGCTCTTCCAACCCTGGGAGCAAAGCGAGAATAATTGCCTTGAGTGCTGGACGTAGGAAAGATTGATCTATCGCTAGTATGTGAATCTCGAACAGTGAAAGCACTGCTGGTCGGACCGAGAGCGAGGCGTAAGATAGGGCTGGAGAGAGACCTGGCAAGTAGAGTGCTAGATCTCTTGCGAGACCCTCGGGCTAATATGATGTTCAGCGACGGCGACACTTCAATCTAGGGCAGCAGAGCTCTCGGGCTGTGTGTTACGTACGCCTAAGACATTGAAGATATAGGCATAGACCTCCATAGTTTTTTGGTGTACCCCTGAGGGCAAGGAGGGACTGAGGCATTGTGCAAGGCGCCTTGCGACTAGAGGTTTGTGGGGAATCTCTGCGATTTCCGAAGGTCTGAGTTGCAAAGCCTAGGGAAACATCGACAATCAGCCTCTACAGGGAAAATTGGAGATGCCGGAGTTTTGGCACCTTGAGCAGTCGCGCAAGGAAGGATATGTAGTCAGCCCATTCCTGCAATGCTGTGTCGAACAGCGACAACGCTCGCCCCACAGCAGAAGAATACCGGCGGTAATTCTTGTCCTTCTTGGTTGAAGCTACAGCATGCTGTTAACGAAACCTCCTGATCATGCTCGATGCTCAGCACGGACGTACTGTCTTCTGCAGCAAATCGGGGCCTAGGATTAATTTTTGGCGAGGACCTCCCCGAACTTGCAGGAGACGTAGCTCTCTGCAATCGGCTCGCATCGAGCGACATGTTGTAAGAAAGCCGTCCTGCACTGGCCGTAGGTGTGACAAATTGGTGACATGACTAACACATCATTGGAGGAGGTGGTGAAATTGCTGGGTGAAGATGGTGTTCTCCTCCGCTCTCAGTTCGGGTACGGTCTCCGCCGAAGACAGGACCCCCCTTCCTCTTTCTTTCTCGAACATGCAATATTCACGTACCCCCATTCAGCTTCTGCCGATCATCGTCGCCTTGCTAATTAAGTGGGTTATGTTTTGGTTCAATGACTCCGCCTCTGGATGCTTCGTCAAGAGGCCGAGACATTAATGCAGCTTATGTGGTAAAGAGCAAGTCCTCTCAACAAGGGGAAGAAGTGACTAGCGAGCAGTCGGGCAAGGAATTCGAATCTCGCGAAGACCCTTTGTCGGTACTTGGCATCGCCGATGCGGTTCCGCGTGAGTACAAACCGCCTCCGCTGCCAATTAGACCTCATGATCTGGCGAAACCCAGTCAGACAGATCATCCTCCACCCAGCAGTCTACACTTACCGAAAACGTCGCCAAGACCAAAACTGCAGTCTGCAGCTACCACTGCCGTATCTTTGACAGATATCCACACTCAATCCTACCAGGATGGCTCACGTGAGACATACGCTGCCCAAGCCAAGCCGACATCCTCCAACCAACTTTTGAAAAAGTATGGTAGTATAAGGCCAGTCAAGGGCAATGGCAGCATTGTGGCGGAGACCGCCAGCGTCAGGAGCTTTGCACCAACACTTGAGACAGGCGCGGATGTGGAAAGCTTGCTGGGAAATGTTCTTGGAGCATCTCGGGAGATCCCAAACCGGACGGAATTGAGCTACCAGACTGAGAATCTTGATGTGTTTGATTCGTGTCTTTACGAGGTTAACGATGAACTTTCGTCCTTTGCCAAAGAGTTCGACGAGCTGGCTGAATCGAGCGTGGAGGACGGGACCGAAGGTATCCTCCTCAGCAGCAAGAGCCGGAAGCCGACTAACAGAAGCTGCAGAGCAGCTTCTGAATCTATGGAAAGCCAAGAGAAAGCACTTTCTCATTCTCTCGTCCGCCGGTAAGCCTATATACAACCGACATGGGGACGATAACTTGATCTCGGGTTACATTGGAGTCATTCAGACCATCATATCCTTCTATGAGGGCGCGCAGGACCGACTAAAGGGTTTCACAGCAGCAGACGCTAGGTTTGTAATCATGTCTCAAGGACCTTTATATCTCGTGGCTATATCTAAGCTTGGCGAGAGCGATGCCCAGCTTGGGGTCCAATTGGAAGCTTTGTATATGCAAATACTTTCAACCTTGACTTCGCCTGTCTTGGGCCACCTATTCTCTAATCGTCCCTCAACCGATCTAAGGCGCCCGTTGCAAGGAACAGAAACGTTGTTGTCCGCCTTGGCTGATTCTTTCACTCGCGGCTCCTCTTCCACATTGCTATCGGCCCTCGAATGCCTGCGGATCCGCAAAAGCCACAGGCAGCTAATAAATCACACCTTGCTTCACAAAAGATGCGAGAGTCTCCTTTATGGGTTGATTGTCGCCGGAGGCAGACTTGTTAGCGTTGTGAGGCCTCGGAGACATTCCTTACACCCTAGCGATCTTCAACTGATATTCAACATGCTCTTCGAAGCCGACAGCGTCAAGACTGGAGGTGGCGAGAATTGGATCCCTTTATGTTTGCCAGGCTTCAACAGAAATGGCTACCTATATATGTATGTAAGTTTCATTCAACCGAAAGTCCTAGACGACGCCGAGACTAGCCGCACAAGCGATAAGTTCGGGAAAAAGGACGAAGTTGCTGTGCTTTTGATTAGTGCGAACAAGGATAGCTTTTACGAGCTCAGAAATATGCGAAATGCCGTAGTCGAGGTTAGTGCTGCCTCTCATGTCGCTTGTGTAATTGATTAAATCGCGACAAGGAGCTCGAAAAGAATGGCAGCATGCAAATCGTCACGTCTGCTGTTGCTCGTGGACGTCCGACAGCCACAGACATTGTACCAGGAACCGTTTTGCGGCATTTTCTCTACAAGTCAAAAGCTAACGTCCAGTTCGTTATGCCATCATATGATCCATACTTCAGTACATTAGTAGCACGGCGAAGGCAAGGATCTTACCAAATTCCTAATATCTCTAATGACGTCCTAACGGTATGGACAGATTGCTTTCTCTGTATCATAGCCTCCACGCAAGCATTCACGCAAAGAACGCCCATCTCAAGGTGCATCACTGTGTGAGTCGGGAAGCTACTTCATTGGCTTGGGTGACGCCACTGTTCGAAATGTACTGCGTTGCTGGATCCTCGACAAGCCGAAATGCCCTTGCGCAAAGCGCGAATCAGATTGTTCAGTGGGCCCGCCGAGAAGAAGAGCGGATTTTTATCATTGGTGGCGCTGTAAGTCCTCAGGCTTGAACTGCGAGCTCATGAACTCAGTCGGAGAATCGAAAGGCAATGCTGATGGCAAGAAGGTATTTTGATTGAAGAGACCGCTTGATCATACAATGGCCAAGAAGTCTTTCCCTAGGGCATAGGGCATAAGACCGGATCACTTGTGGCAGACACTCTGTTGATCAATGGAACATATGAGAATAATAACATGGTAAATCGGAACTGTCAGCACGCAATACTATCCTGCCTTTTCGAGTGTCTCAGGAAACTACCAGCAACAAACCACCACCGTACACGTAGCCCGTAAGGGCCAATCATGAAGCAATAACAAATATGGAAGCCGAGGTCTACGGCCAAAGAAGTGAGGTGTCTCCGATTGGCTCCTCCATACATAATTCCCATTGTCAACATCCAAATTACCTATTCACTGCGTGGGGTCTGGTACTGTCCTACGTGCTCTGAACTGGGCGAGATGCCCGCAGTTGTCTGGAGATGGTGTGCCTCACAGTAGAAGACAATCAATCGTGGGACGATGCTATTCAAACACCAAAATATAACCCATGTTGCCAGTGGTCTGCATATAGACTACCAGGTGTACGGACATTCACTTCGAATACGCAACTAAAACTCTGAAAGCGCCATGGCGGCAAAAGTCCGGCCCATCAGATCTTGCCCATGATGCGGCATGATATAGAAGCGAAGAGTCGAGCAGCTATGATACGGGAAAAAAGCGGAAACCATCTCTTTATTCATCTGCATAGCGTCCAATCTGGAATCGCCTCCAAGGATATCGATAGAACCTGTAAAAAGCATACGGAAAATGCCAGAAATAGCAATAGAGCATAATTGGGAAATTCGTGCAGCCTCAGTAACGCTCTGGTGGCCTGCTGAAGCGTGAAGTCGCAGAATTTAGCATCACTGAGGCCACCAAGGCTCGGTATTTGCGCTGCGATTACCGAGCCTAGGCTTTCCTTGTGACGAGATGGAGAAACCAGGTTTTGACCTTCTCAACCAATCGCCATTTAGTAGTATCATTCTGGTGAGTTGTTCCAACTGCCCGTTGGCTGCGTTCATTGTCATGGCTGTTGCGTCCGCTACCACGATGCTTTATGGCAGAACCCAGCAGAGCTCGATCAGCACCCTTATCATCATCTGAGGTGCTCGACCGTATCACTGTAGCTTTCAACTGCGATAATCTTTTCCGTAAGCTTCCTTTGGGTTGCATTTGAGAGCTGTCATCGGAAAAGAAGCTGCGAGCCTCGAGATTCAGCCCTGGAGAAGGAGGAACTAGCGTCAAAGAGGGAGCTGTCTGGAACATGAAATCGCTGGCCGGCAGATCGAATGACTCAACAAAACGTGTGTTCAGTGGTGCTGGACTTGCACGACTGCTATTGTTTTGCCCAGGAGCTTTATTTACTAACGGATTTAGGCGAATCTTCCTTCCAAAGGGCGTGGTTTGAAAGATGTCGCTAGAAGTGCTGAACCTCTGACCCTGTGGCGAATCATCAGCTTAGCAACTAATGTATTTGTTATCACGACTTTGGGAGGAACACTTGCCGTACTGTTCTGCTTTTGTACATTACAAAATTCATCAGACTGCCGGGGCTTTGTGATTTTGACGGCATTTGTCGTGGAGGGTGATGATCGGCGCAGCTTTAGCTTGAAGCGAGGCGCTTTGGTCGGGACGAGTATTTCTGTATCAGATGGATTCGATGTAGGAACGGCGATCTCAAGCTTCTGTTTCCAGTCGGTCCAAGGATAATTTTCTTCGGAGTTCCACGGGCGAGAGCTCGGTCGTACTGGCGAGGAGCTACTGTACGAGTGTGCTCTAGATGTGACTTTGTAAGGATTCGTTGGGGTTTGTGTCCCCACCCGATCCAAATGATCTAGGTAGGATGCTGCAAGCTTGCCCAACTCGGTAACTGAATCTGTCTCTTCCTTCAGTTCAGGCCGAAGCGCTGTAAACGAGAAAGGTAGCAGGGTAGCAGTCTGACCAGGTGGGGGGCAACCGAAAACATAGAGCTTCGAGGTAACGGAGGAAGTTCTTTCATCGTTCGCACGACCTTGTTCGAAGGTGCGGGAGCTACATCATTGTGATGGACAGCTGTACTAGCATCCGATGGCAACGAACGTAACTGGTCGGGTGACTGTTCGTGCTTTACAGGGGCTAATTGTTCTTTGAAATGATATACGGCGGGTGTGTGCGCCTCACTAGCTTTGGCCCTCATTTCACGAGTTGTTTGGCTTTCGGCTAAGTCGTCTTGCGCTTGTCCTTCGTACGTCAAGCCATAACGATTTGGAGCCCCTTTAGATTCCACGTCGAGGCTTAGTTTAGCCTTAGTGGTATCTGCCATGCCGTTCAGTTTCGGCGGATCATGACAATAGCCGGATGTACGGCGAGATGAACCGGGTCTGCTGCTGATAGGAATGGATGGTGTGAGATTCTCAGGAGTTGGCGAGATACTGTGTCTGACAACGCCTGGCTCATTTGGCTGTTCAAGACCCTCATCGATAGAGAGAATACTGCTGAATCGACTTCGATTACTGGGCGATGAGAGCGATCGCCTTGGGACAGGAGAATGGATCTTGCTGTGATCAGTCTGAGAGGGTAGTCTGAAAAAAACCTGGCTGCCGATTGTGGTAGAACCGTTTTCGTGATGGGAAAGGCGCTTGACATATGCTCTTTCAGACTCGAAAGAAAATTTGGCAGCGTCGGCTTCAGGTACATAAAGCTCTTGAGCGCGAACAGAACTATGAGCAGACAGAAAAATGCCTACATTGGGCCGGAATTGACAACTTTTACGGTTGGAGGATTCTTGTGCCGAATTGTCGGACGAATTGGGAGGGTTACGCTGCCCAAACGGCACGCCGTTCATCTCTGCGATGGAACGCTCAGAGGCTGCTGTTGGGTCTTCTCTGCCCCGTCTATATGAAGAGAATCTGTGATGTCCAGTAGTGTCTCCAACAGTACCAGACAGACCTTGTGGCATGGGCTGAGAGCTCTCTACTCTTTCAGAATCAGAAGCAGGCCCCTTTGGGGATAAGCTGACGTGCACGATGCCTGTATCTGCATATGTTTGTTCAATATTAGGGTCCAAACCATTCCAAGACATCAGGTTCGGATGTTCGATCATACCTCGCTCGGATGTTTCAGTAGCGGAGGCGTGGCCAGCCTGTCCTGAATCCCCAAGCCCTCTTATTCGTGATGTCGGCATCCTGGTATCGACAGGTAAAAGTTCGTCTGGTGCCAAATCATTCGAACTCTGGTGCAAATCGCGCATGTAGTCTTCGTCAAGTACGTCTGTTGTTCGAAAAATTTCTTCGGCTAGGGGGATATTGTAATTAAGCTCCTGCTGGAATTGTTCGGAATAGTCGTAGAAAAGAGGCGGCGCAGGGGGTGCCGCTTGTCTCCTTTGTACTGTGCTGTTTGGAGTACCGAGAGACTCTGCGTATATGGGTGGTGTGGGTGTCGGAAGACGAGTGTGAGCTCTTGGGACTTCGAACGGTCGCCGTGCAACAGCCTCGAAGTAGTGGGCGTTGTGGTTTCTTGCATTCGATGGTAATTGATGACTTGCTAACACTAGATCGGATTGATTTGCACCTTGCGGCCAGCGTCTAGGTAGCCCTCCAGCGCTGTATGTAGACAAAGGGGAGGCAGTCCGGAAGCTCGTGCCACGATTCACTCCAAATGGTGACCTAAAAGGCTTTTAGCCTTCAATAAAAGTTTTAGGGGTTCAGATTCGCCCAAATAGATAAGAGACAGTAGTAGTAAAAATGCGCTGGTTAGCTAGCAGCAGAATGTTCCCAGATATCCTGATGACTCGTAGACTGGATATGCTTACCTCGACCCTGATCGGTACAACTCTGTAAGTGACGGAGAAGATGGTCGGTACCCAGGGCGCTTTAATCTAGTTGGGTATACCAACGGTGACCGAGGTCTCATTCCTCGAAGATCTCCCGGGCTTCTTAGGTGTCCATTGATGTGAGTGGGGCGTCGTGGAATGTTGTAACTGGTGGAAGAGCTTTGCATCATTGCATACGACCTGACATCTCCAAGCTCAGAGCCTCTGGACGGCCCTCGATGGTGGGTCGCGGCAGAGGTCTGGCTTCTGTTACGGTATACGAAGGTAGACGGCGAGCCGCCATTCGTGCGCCCCAGGCTGTGGTAAGTTGACAAATCGTGGGGCATGCCATGCTCGTCGGGGGTCCCGTGAGCTTCATCACGGTAGCGGTGAGTTCTTTTGCTTGCCGACGGTGGAACAGAGCTTGACAACCTGGGCGGCGAAAGTCGTTGACTAGAAGGAATTTTTCGGTTTGACCTGAGTGCAAGTTCCGCAACGTCACCGGTTTCGGTTCGGTTCTTGAGCATGCTCTGTACAGAGGAAGGTGTGGGTAGAGCGGCAATTCGAGCCACACCACTTGGCGTCCTGAGTTGGGCCGCTCGTTTTCCAGTATCGGAAGTGTCACTGTCTGGTGGTGTCTCGATTGCAGGGCCATTTCGGCCAATGTGGCCAGCAGACAGCTCAGACAGAGGCATAGTCTTACTGCAATGCTTCTTGGATATCCAGCTGAATTGGTGCCGATGTGGTTGACATGGAAGTGGCACGGCCGACCAACACGGGGTGGGATAGGACTGGGCCCTGACGGAAAAAGGAAGGCACGAGGGGAGATGGGTAATGGGAGCTCGAGGAGGAAATGGAATAGGAGGAATTAAAGGATGCGAGGAAGTCGGATGGAAAGCTTGGCGATGACAAAGTGACGGTCATGGAATTAGACGAATTAGAAGGAGAGGACGTCACCCTCGCTGGCAAATTCTTGCCAGATGCAAACATCCTCGCTACGAAAGACGATGTCGATGTCAGAATACTTGGACGCTCCATTCCCTCTTCTTCTTCTTCTTCGTCTCCTTCTTCTCTTCCATCACATGTTTCAGTCGATGGAATTTCCGAGCAACGGGGGACGCTGAACCTTTACAATTCAAGAGATAAGGAGACGACCCACACCCTCACCACAGGACGGTCCAAGTCATCCAAGGGACTTGACATTCATGCTGGGTCCTTCATCGGAACCGTGACGGTTCAACCTCTGTAGTTCCCTTTTACGCCGCGACCGGACAGCGGTTCTCGCTTGGACGTTGTCTCATTGACAGTGTTTGTCATAAAGCGAATGGCTTCTGACATGGCAAGCCAGATCGCTTAATATAGCTCACAGAATACGGCACGATTGATCGTCGTGAAAAGGGTATCGAGAGGTCCTGATCTGCGAAGTCTGTCCTTGGATATGCGTTGGCGTGCGAAAGTACCGGCGAGGCGGTGCCGCAACACTACCATGGCCTACACTGTACCGAAACAATATGCGCGCAGGAAGGATGATGCAGTGAAGAACTGAGCATCTCGGATACCCCATCATCGCAAAAGTAGCGCAGCTCCTTTACGCTTAGTGCGCTATTCATATCCGTGCTGGGCAGGGAGGCTACTCGAGATGAGACAATTCGGGATTGGGGACTCACATAGTCGGGAATACCTCGACAAGAGGCTTCGAGACATCCTCCACTTTCGACCCCGGTTGTCTTTAGATTGCCGCTGCAGCTTTATAGCAATCTTCTCAGAATACATGTATCTACATGTTCTGCCCTTTCCACGGTCAGGACCCGCAGCCTCATTCGGACACCTTCCGGTGCTTAATTCTTCCCACTCCCTTCAATACACGTCACATAGAGCCAAGCGATACCTTACAAAGCATGAGTAGTGACATCGGCGTGACGGTAACGACAATGATTTTATTAGATCGGCATTGCAGCGATGCCCCCTCCATTGCCTGCTCTAGATGATCCATGTCTGAAAGAGGTACTGTTGGATCTACTACCTGCAGACTTTGGACCACTCTTGGATGGCACTCTGGGCTTGCTGAAATTAGCTGAGGCTTTACGACCACCTCTTCTAGACCCGCCGCGACCACCACGATGGCTACCGCGACCGGTATTGCGGCTTTGGGGTGGTGCGCGGGTTTGAGGCGCCATTGGGAGCGATTGGATCTGCGAAACTGAGAGTACTGGTAAGTCGCGATGCACTCCATTGCAACGAAGGGAAGCTCTACACTTAGCGTTGAATGCTTCAACTTCAGGAGGTGCTTGGAAGTAGGCGCTTTGCTCTTCGTGGGGGTCATCGTTCGCAAGCTCATCCAAATCCGCGTCGTCGTCATGCTCTTCGTCACTGCTGATGTCGATTACATTTTGGTGGTTTGGGTCCAGGGGACGGTCCTCTTGTTGCCTCGTCATATCTTCATAACGTCGATGTGACTGGCGCACAAGTTTCAGGAATCGCTTGCCGTACAGTTGCGCCTTATCGGGATCTATGCCTGGTATCTCAAGCAGCTCACGGTCGTCTGCTATTTGTTAGCACCGGGGGATTCAATGTCAATGCTTCGCTTACCTTGCGGGAAACTAATTGCCATTTCACGAAGCACAGTATCCGTGAATGGATGAGCTCGCAGATTCTTCTCGAGTAGAAGCTAATAGATGTCAATACCGTGATTATTGAATCACGGACACGCTGGGGTGGATGGAGATCCCACCTTTCTACACTCATCGGCAGCAAGTACCATGAATTCCTCTAAAACATACCGGTGGATTGAGTCGAGTCGTTCGATTTTGTCATCGATGGTAATAGGTGGCCCCAGCCTCTTCTTCTGTCGCACGCGAGGGTTTCGTGACTCGCTTGTGGGCTGGCCATAGTCTTCGAATTCGGCCTCTGACTCATAGTATGAAATGTCATCGTCGCTTACCACCAAATCTTCAAATTGATTAGGTACTGTCGATTTCTGGATATTGCGTCGCTTCGTTGCCGCATGCACAGGGGAGGATACGTTTGTCGACTGCGGATACTTGTTCTGTGATGTGGAATTGCCATTGTTCCGAGGCTTGGGTTTCTTGCTGCAGTGGTTGTTTTTCGCATTCGGCGAGACTCGAACTTGGATCTGGATTTCTCTATTGCCCGTTATAAAATCGCCGTGATTATGTCCGAGCTTCTCAACAGTCAGCTGTTGCGCTCAAGAAGGTGTTAGAGGCGGCATGCCGAATCCGAACCCGAACTTACATGTACATACTGAGTAGGAAATCCAGCTTTGTTTATTACGTGCTGTTCTGTCAGAGCTTCTTCGCTTAACAGCCGATGGAACAATCGTTCTACGTCTCCTCGTTCAAGGAGAGACCCCGCGCCATATTGCTCGAGAGTGTTGTGTCGCCGTTCCGTAATCTTTTTGCTCTTCCCACCCCGAAGAACATCAACACAATGTAGAATAGTCACCTTCTGGTCTTCAATCTGCGCTACTAGCTGTAGCGCAGACTTGGCATAGGCCGTGAAATCTTCACTCTTGAATGTACTCTTTGAATTGCAATTGTCACATGAAGCATTGCAATCTTCTGGTCGAAAATCCTCACTGAAGTATTCCAAAACCTGGGCTCTTCGGCAGTCGCTTCTGTTTTCGCAAAATTGGACGACAGCGCGGAGCATCTCACGCTGGCGCTCCTTCTGCTCACGACTTCCTTCTCCGTCGTCAATCATGCGCTTCAGAGCGCTCGTATCCTGGTATCCATAGTAAAGGAAGCAACCAGAACGTTTCCCATCACGTCCTGCACGCCCAGTCTCTTGATAGTAACCCTCGAGGCTTTTTGGTATTGTGTGATGGATCACGAAACGTACGTCTGGTTTGTCAATGCCCATTCCAAAAGCTATCGTAGCCACAATCACATGATATTCTCCAGCTTGCCACTGCTTTTGTACATTGTTCTTGACTTGCGGATCCATTCCTGCGTGATAATGATGAGCCTTAATTTCGTGATCGTTTCGGAGTTGTTCCGCAATTTTTTCGCAGGTTTGCCTCGAAAGGCAGTAAATAATGCCAGACTGGTTTCGATATGAGGACTTAATAGTTGTGGCAATATCCAGAAGTACATCCTTAGACTTTCCTTTGCTGCGTATCTCATAAGTTAGATTTGGACGATTGAAGCTTTGTGTGAGCACCTCGCAGCCCTCAATCTTGAGATTATGGATGACATCTAGCTTGACGGTCTTAGTGGCGGTAGCGGTCAGTGCCATCACAGGAACACCGGGGAAATGCTGGCGGACCTCCCCGAGTAGCTTGTAATCTGGCCGGAAGTCATGACCCCACTGACTAACGCAGTGTGCTTCATCGATGACGATTCGCGCAAGCTTCTTACGCCTGTATAGGTCACGGAAGGCTTCGACTATTCTTAAGCTCTTCGAGATCATCTCAGGTGTGATATAAAGGAGCTGAATGTATTTCTCAACCTGTGGCTCCTTGAGGCTGTCCATGACAAGGCGACGGTGCTCTTGCGTAACCTCACTGTTGACGAAAAGAGCCTGTATCTTCAATTGCTGCAGATGGTTCACCTGATCTTGCATTAGGCTCAATAGTGGAGAGATTACCACAGTCACTCCTCGAGTTTGGCCCGAACTTATAATGGAGGGCAATTGATAGCACAGAGACTTCCCTCCTCCAGTCGGCATGAGCACAAAAGTGTCCTTCCCACTCAGTGTAGCGTTGATCGCCTCCAGCTGGTTCGGTCGAAAACCAGTCAAATGAAATCGAGCTCTCATCGCTGTTTTGACGTCCTTAGACCATTTATATTGCAACTGTACAGGTTTCGGAAGACCTGGCGCCGGCAAAATGGGAGACTTTTGGCTGTCCGCTTTAATTATATTACCGGACGTTTCCGCAAAGACATTTCGCAGGCCTTTTCCCATACCGAATGACTTTTTCGCATCTTGGTTTTCCAATTTGTCGGCAACCTCGAGCATATCCTCATCGTCATCATCCTGACCGTAATAATCATCATCACCATCTGACATGAGTCGAGTGGGACTGCCCATAATTGTGGTGAATGGTTCTTCATCCTCTTCGCTACCGAAGTTGGAGTAAATTTTCGCCAGAGAGTTAGGCGTCGGCTTATAACCTCCGGCACCGATGACAGGTCGAGAGATCGATCCCGAACCCGCCTTTCTCTTTGATGGGGAGAAGTAAGCATTCACATCTTTAGGGCCTGGCGACGAAATATAGGTCCTGATAGGAGTCCTTTCAACTGTACTAAATCTGTCGTGAACTAGTCCTCGAGGTGTGGAAGGAGTAAAATCAGGAACTTGCGTCTGTTGAATGTATTCTGTGGTTGCAGGACCGCTTGATGCAGGATTCCTTGCCTGTGGTATTTCGCGTGTGAGGTTTTGCTGATGCATCTGGGTTGATTGAACAAGCGTCGTCGAAGATTCAGAAATCGGAATACTCACACCTGCAGATGATACTTTTTCGCAATTAGACCAAGGGCGAATCTCATTCACAGGCATTGCGGATTGAACTAAGAGAATACAAATCTCTCTCTCGACATGGAAGAGCTGCTCCTTGATTTTTTGTTGGTTTGCGAGGTCTTGACCATAATCATTTAAAATCTGGCCTTCTCTGAGCACATTGAGCAGACGGCTTCTGACCTCATCTTGCTGCCGATTTAGCCTGAAGTGGTTTTCTCGAAGCCGAAGTAATTTCTTCGTAGCTTCTATCCTGGAATTTATAAGTGCGGTATGCTGCTGCACATTAGAAACGTTAGTTGAGCCCTGCATGAGGAGGTCGTAGGCTGCTTCTGCCGAAGCATTCCTGGCATGTTCCAACTTATCACTATATTCGCGAATTCGGTAGGGCTGGAGTTCCAGAAAAGCATGCATCGAGATCTGGTCTTGGCTGTTCATGTTCGTCATTGGTATATTCAAGGGTTCAGCAACAGGCTGAGTTTCTTGCATATGCCGTTGTTGCTGTCTTGAGGATACTTTGGTCGGTGAGTCCCTTTGAGGGGGAAACACCGCGGGTGGTTGTCGCACAGAATTGCAGTTGAGGCTGCGGACCCAATTGTACGGCTGGTGGTATGTCAAATAGCGGCTGACTTTTTATGAAGGACTGATCCGAACCATGTTGAGGTTCAGTAGCCGGTACTGGTTGGATGGGATGGATTTCTGCCGGGTCCGCTGTCGCACAGGCGGCGTATGGCGCTTTGTCAGGTCTCACCTTCAAATCGGCATAATCCGTCTCATCGTCAATTTCGTCCTCGGAGTCTGCGATAGCCCTTCCCAGCCTCTTCCCGAGGGTTTCATGACTCACCATAGGGTCATGGGGCACGCCGTACTCCTCGAAGGCTCCCTCTGATTGTGCCTCCTCTTTGACGGGTGAGATTGACTGTCTGCACTTTGGAGTGGACTGCGAACTCTTTAAGCGTTGAGGGCCACTTGCTGGCATCATTGTTTTTGGTAGCACGTCTTCGTCGAGATAAGAGTCTATTGCCACAAAACTATCTTGGGATACTCGAGGATGGAGCTCTAAGCTAAGATCATCGCTCTTCCTCTTCTTTCCTCTCTTGGGCAATGGCTCCTTTCTCGTGGCGCTATCCTCCCTCCAAAGGGCTCGAGGTTCGCCAAAAACCTCAACAGTACTTGAAGACGATGTGTGATTATCAACTTCAAGGGCTTCTTCAAAAGCACTTGTTGGGGTTTTGAAGGTGCGTTTCATATTTGTTGATGCAGCTGGAATCTGCAATTGGGGCCTCGCAATAGTTCCCTTTTTCAGAGTCCTAGAATCAGCTACAAGAGGTTAGTCGCAGGAACGAGGGCCTCTCGTGATATAGCTTTCATACGCACTTGTATTATACCGAGCGTTATACTGGTCTGTAAGGGACATGCTCGGGGCGCGATCCGGGTATGTCCTCGGCGTTTGTAGCTGACCCGGCAGCGCTTGGCTAAGCAGCTTCGACTTCGTTGAGGATCTCGGTACAGCTTGAAGCCGCGCCATGATATCAATGCTATCAGCCTCTAAGGATCCGTCGTAATCTGGAGCGTGTGCAAGAGGCAATGGTGGAGCTTCGTCATCATACGTTGTAGGCTCGTGAGGGTTTGGCCAGCCAATGGTTCTATACAGATTGCTATGCAAAGGATTACCCGACCCGCTGCTGGATGACTGTGGAATTATAGGATCAGAGGGAGCAGGGCCAGGTGTTGGTGGAGCAAAGGTGTTTGAGCTAATTAGCCATGTCAAATGCTCTCGAAGATTGTTCTTCGTCATAGGACTAGGGAAGCAGCCGCTTCAAGGGAAGCAGCCATTAGGTTCGTGGAGTTTCCAACAGTGTCACCTGCTGACATTATCGACGCATGGGAACTTTGGGAAGTGATGGTGTACTTACCACGATGATGTTGGGATTGTGCCGATTACATGTAACACAGGATTGGAACGCGACGACCGCGTCTATTTTAGCGCCATTCGCACCCACGTGACCAACCCCTACTCGAGTATCCTCGTTAGGTCTCGGCACGATCAAGACGCCAAAAATGAACAAGCTCCAGGATCTTGACGTTCCGGGATAGGAGTATCCGCACTCTGTATCTGCACACGCCAAAAATACACGCAGAGTCGAAATCGCCCTTACACGAGATATCCCATAGTCTGGTAGTAAGTGCCGATTTTATTGATGCACCGACAGATCTGCGGTTACCTTACTTGAGACAAAACTAAATGATGATATCGTTTTCATGTCGTGATGATAAGTTTTGTGCCAGAGACGGAGTCGCGTTTTGTCATGATGAATGTATTAGTGACGATGCATCAGAGACAAGATAGCACCGCACCAGACCGTGGGATACATGGCAAACCCACGTGCCTGTCGTGGAGGAGGTGCTCTCGCTGGTAGAACCTAGGCTGATTTCCTAACCTCCACAGTAATGGCAAAGAAGGATAAAAAGTCAAAGTCTGCTGAGCAGAAAGCTCGAGTCGCGGCGAAACAGACCAGAAAGGCCACACAGAAAGAAAAGAAGGCCAAAGCAAAAGGCGGTGGAGACAGCGACGCTGAGGATATTGACCTGCAAGCCGTACTTGAAGAATATTCTAGACAGGTATGCGTGCTTTACATTGAGTATGAATCACCTGCATCACAATCTGGCGATATCAGATTGATCAACCATAATCGTCGGTGTATCTTCAATGCCAACATACTAGAAAAATTATGGTCCCATGATCGGGTAATTGGTCACGTACCTGACTTGCCATACGACCTTACAAGGCTTCCTTAGGTCTTGGGGTTCAGGAACAATCTCCAGGATGTACTCCAGTACAATTTTATGCCGTAGGCTTTAATCCATCGTGACGACAAATTGCGAAGAATCTGACACTTTCCATCGAAATTAAATGACTCATTTTAAAGAACGGAGCTGAGATTTCTAAATGATGCTAACATCAGGCGACAGCAAGCACAATTCTTGAAGGTTTCCGAGTCTCCATGTGAACCGCCTTCTCCTCGCTCATCCTCGACCTTCATTAGCTCACCCTCTACTAGTAGAGAACTGTTTTTGTTTGGAGGCGAGCATTACAATGGAGCGGCCGCCACTTTCTTCAATGATCTGTTTATTTACATGATTGACAAGGATGAATGGCGGCGAGTGACAAGTCCTAACAGCCCGCTCCCTCGAAGTGGGCACGCTTGGTGCAGAAGTGGGAATGGCAGTAGTATCTATTTGTTCGGCGGCGAATTTTCATCCCCGAAGCAGTAGGTCTTCCCGGAGTGGTCTGTCGCCTTTGACTCTCGTCACTCTCAGTTCAAGCCACAGGACATATCGCCGGCGGCGCCAGTCCGACAGACACGTCTTAAAAGTCAAGTTGCTCTCCCAAGACTAAAGCTGACTCGCAATGCTCCACCAGAGGCACATTCTACCATTACAACGACTTTTGGAAGCTCGAGCCTTCTACAAGAGAGTGGACGAGACTAGAGAGTAAAGGAAAGGGGCCACCAGCGAGAAGTGGCCATCGAATGACATATTTCAAGGTAGGTCAGCTAAGCATGTGTAGAACAGCTTTGTAATGAATTGTTACATTTAGAACTATATCATCTTGTTCGGGGGGTTCCAAGACACGTCGCAAACCCGATATTTGCAGGACCTCTGGGTCTATGACTGCCAGGCCTTTACATGGCATAGTATTAATTTACCTCCGGCGAGTCAAAAGCCTGATGCACGTTCGTCTTTCTCATTCCTTCCCCACGAGGCGGGAGCCGTCATAATAGGGGGCTATTCGAGGGTGAAGTCCACAGTAGCAGCAGGGAAACAAAGCAAAGGAGGATACCAAGGCACTCGCTCAGTAATGAAGCCTATAGTCCGTACGTATCCAAGAACGAGATCGCAATGTGTGCAAGGAATTTTCACATGGACGACATAATCCTGGACTGTCAACCCTGCTGGCTCTCATGTTTCCGGTGCTGACCCCCAACTGCTTATAGATCAGGACACCTGGTTCCTTCGTATCACACAGCCGGCGTTCGATGCTGTAGCGAATGCTCCACCCAGTGTTCGTTGGGAAAGGCGGAAAGCCCCCATGAATCGCCCGAATCCTCCTCGTGCTGGGGTCAACATGGCCTATCGTGAGTTCCTGCCCGAGTTTTATCTATTATCCCACAATGCTTGGAAACGCATCAGAAATATTCGTCTCCTGGGGAGCTTTCTGCCAGTCAATCGGTTACCCCTTAGAGCTGACATCACGACTATGTACAGACAAAGGACGCGGCATCCTCTTCGGTGGGGTTCATGACGTTGAGGAAAGCGAAGAAGGTATCGACAGCGAGTTCTTCGATGCTCTCTTTGCGTGGAGCATAGAAAGAAACCGGTACTTCCAACTGAGCTTGAAAAGGGCTAGAATCGCGCCGAAAAAGCACGCCGATCAAAGAGTACCCGCAAGAAAAGATCGTAGCAAAGCTGACGAGGCAGACCTTCTACGCAATCTGGCTACTTTAGAGACAAAGGATTCGACTGGGAATGCTGCGACTACAAATGCGCTTGTAGACATTGACATGCCAGACATTCCCGTCAAGCACGTCAAGCCTGTTATGGATGTCATGCCACATCCCAGGTTCAACGCCCACCTCGCTGTCCATGACGACGTTCTATACATTTTGGGAGGCATTTACGAGCAAGGAGACGCTGAATATACGTTTGACGAAATGTAAGTCTAATTCTAGTATCGCGCTCTTCTTGCCATCATGTCGCAAGGTTTTGTGACCTTAACCCATCTATAAGGTTCTACAATATCTTGAGTTCTGCAAATACTTAATCTCGTGTCTCAGGTGGGCAGTCGATCTTGGCAGACTTGATGGTGTGCAGGAGATTTATCGACGCGAGCTTGAGAATTGGCAGGGCAGTGACGACGAAGGAGGCGACTACTCAGAAACGGAAGGTGAGGATTCGGATGACGACGATGAAGACGAAGGGGGTGTTCAGCTCGATACTTCTTTGAATCTTATGGAAAGCACGAGGCAAAACACGCCAGAAGCTCCCCGCAAGTCGATCAAGACTTAAATGAAGCTGTAATGGTCGATACTAGGCCACAGCCTCGCCCATTCGAGACTTTGCGAGACTTCTTCAGTCGGACGTCAACCGCGTGGCAGGACATCGTACTTGAGAGATTGCGTAAAGATCTTGCGATGGACAGATCGGTTAAAGAACTTAGGAAGACTGCATTTGACATGTCAGAAATCAAATGGTGGGATAGCCGAGAAGAGATAACAGCCCTTGAGGACGAGCAAGAAGAAGCTGGTATCGGAGAAGTGGTCAACATAGCTGATCGCAATAGTCAGACAGGCGGCGTAGGTCGAAGGCGTTAAATTCAAGCATATTCCTGGGTCAAGCCTTACACTGCAAGAATGCTGTGATGCAGTCTGATACTTTCGTGCCGTTGCTATTCAACAGTGTGGTTCCCAAACTGCTTCTATCTAGAAACCTGTCAGAAACAGCATGTGGAGATTTTTTAAAGAAATCATCCCGTGGTCTGGCGAGGTGTGATTCACGGATTGCTACTATAGTAGAATTCCCAATCCAGTAAGGGTCAAGAAAACATGGCAGTGCCAGTGATTTTCCATTGAAAGGAATTCTATAACCTGCTTCTTAGTGTATCTCTCTGTCACAACGGGAGACGTTGGCTGATGAAATGTACCAAAGTATTTTGCACTCACCTTGAAGTGGTCCACGGGGAGGGGTTGCAGTACTTGCAAGCATGACAGCAATGTAATCGAAGGTAAGATCAGTTCATTGGAAATATCCGAGGCAATTGTTTTGGTTCTAAAGGAAGTTTGCTTGATCAATCTCAACAAACGAGTCCCATGTTCAGTACAGAAAGGTTCCAAGATCTCGATGAGTACAACATTCTCGTCACTACTCGTCACTTACTCCCCGCAGATAACAGTCCTTCGACGCCATTTAATTGTATATTGTCTTGAAGCATTACAGCCTAGAAGAGTCTGGTAGTCGGTTGGAAACTAAGAAAGTATGGTACTAGGTAGGACACTGAATGTCTCAAGCGTCGTTTGAATGGAATTTCTGGTTGCCTCAAGTTCTAAATTAGGATGTCTTCATTTACTTATTACATCCTCTATCACATCTCGAACGATCTTCATATCCCGCTCGGGATCAACTTGCCAATTGGAGACCGCGATCCGACTTGCGGGCTCATCCTGTTCGGGGTCCGAAGTCAGCATTCCTAGTCCAGAGTATAACAGCATTTTATAGCGTGGTCTCATGCAGGCCATTATTGTAACATATCTCATAATACCCAGCCAAATTGTAGAAAGGAATAAAGCCATCAGAAAGACTTACTCGCCACACTGTCCCAGAGACATACATTCTCGCACTGGCGTTGATGCGGCCCACGAGCTCAGCATTCAGCTTTGGATTTTTGGCTCGGAATAGAACCACAATGAAGATTTCCGTTCCGATGCCATCTTCTCGTGTTAGCTGTTCGGGTAAAAGTTCCAAAGCCGGATGGTCATGAATGAATGCAGCGGCAAGTCGCGCGAACCGGATTTACCTGATTAACATATCCCTACAATTACGGATCCACAGCTGAGCAAGAGACTATACGATCGCTAGAGGCTTCATACCTATACCCTCGTCGACCATAAGCCATCAATGAAGCATAAACCGGGAGACCTCTAAAGCGACGCGAATTTTCGATCCCAGCGTCGAGCGGTGACGCAATTCTTGCAGCCCCTGAAGCGTTGAAATTTAGGTACGCCGCATTCGGGTTATGTAGAACTTGTTGTAATAAGTCTTTGTGACGACAAAAGAAAAAGCCGCAATCGTAAGGGACATTAAGAAGTTTGTGCGCATCGCCGGTGATGCTATCCGCGAGCTCGAGCGCATCAGCACCAGATCGTACTCGACCAAATTCTGGACCGTCCTCCAGCATCCGAGCAAAAAGGCCGAATGCTGCAATGCAGATCAGCTGAAGAAACACAGAAATGCTCGTGAACCAGCCTACCGCCGTCAATATGTATCCACGCGCCATGTTTGTCACATAAAGCTCTGATACATTCAATTTCACTGTAGCCGTGAGTGGCGAACAGGCCGGTGTTGACTTCGCCACATGACAGGGCTACAATAGACACGGTATTCTGGCGCTTAAGGTGGTCCTCAAGGACCGCGAGATTGAATTCAAGGGACTCTTTTGAAACTCCAACATCAATGACGCAGGACCTACCTAAACCTACTATACTACTTGCTTTAAGCAGAGAAGAATGGTACTGAGGACCTGAATACAATCAATGTCGGCAGCTCGACAGGCCGCTAGGAGGCCGTTGTCCCCAACGGATTCTGATTTGGCACCAGTCGTCCGCTTTTTGATAGTTTCGTTAACAATGTATTCCCGGCCACAAAGCAGACCCAGAATATTGCTGGCTGTTGCTCCAGTTGAGAAAGTACGGCCAGACCATATACTGGCGTCTAATCTGAGGAGGTCAAGCAGGAGACAGAGTGCGTTATTCTCGACGGTGGTAGTAATGCTCTGATCCGGCAAATGCACAGAGACATTTTGATCGTAGGCGCTCACAATAGAGTCTGCAACCCTGGCTGCTGGGTTCGCACCACCGGTCTGTTGGATATTTCATCATTAGTGTTGCTAGAATGGGGTAGGTGTTGCATTGTAAAACATGTCCTGACCAGGACGCTCTCATAACACGTCTCGTAAACACAGAGAAGGTCTTGAGAACGGAATAAGTGGTCTAAAAAGACCTACGACGAAGCCATAATAATTAGCCGATAAACTTGAGCCATTGCTGATCGAATGCCTTCAGTTAGCACGGCTTCGCTATATGTCTGAGTTGGGCTGTAGCAAGCTGGATTGGGGAGAAGGATTATTTACGATTGATAATGACGCCTGCAGGGGGACAGTGCGTGTCACGATGACGGTCAACTACCTACAGAGCTGGAGCAATCGTGTGCAATAAATGGTTCGTTGTCTCTGCTATGCCACATCCGTGGTCGGGCAGCGTCGTTATTAACTCAGAAGCCTTTTCCTGCAGGACTGAAACGGCGGGTAGAGTCCCATGCTCGTGGCTTGACCACAAACTCAGGATATGCTGATGAGAGCGCTCGAATGAAGCAGTGTCTTGAGAGTGATCCATTCTACCCAGTAATGTTTGCCGTTCATCACGTAAATATCACACTGTACGGGTGGCTGATGACCTAAAGAGAGTTTCCGTATTATAATGGGAGTGAGTGAAACCAAACAAAATCAAGACAACAGTATGATTCCAGAGTACTCGTACGTCGTACGATGATGCCCTTAGTCGTGGCACAGTCAAAATATTTAACTTACATACATGTATGCTGCTAGGCGCCCCGACAGACGCCTTGCGCCTCGTTGATGAATCTCGCCAATCAATCGCTAATCGTGAATGGTGCCCTTCATGAAGTCGTGCAGAGATCAAGCACTCGGCATTACCCTCCCTCATCGCCGCTACTTGTCACATTCAACGCACCTCTCGCGAGCGTGGGTATCTCTACACCTACAATATCCATGTCCGACCTAGATCCGCTGACGGCCGTCAACGGGTCGAACACGCCACAAAGTCATTTAACTACTCAACTGCAGCAGGAGCTCACGGCCTGCCTTGATCATCCAAGCTCGACCAGCACCGTCGAAAAGCTGAAACCGTTCTCCGTGGCCAGCATACCGCGGCCATGGACATCACACGATACCACCCGTACTCGATCAAGGCTGTCACCTTCACCAACCTTCAATGAGAAATCAGCATACTCAAAAGATGACACCTACGCCATCCCGAGTCCGATTACTCCTCGAAGGTCGACCTTCTCTTCTCGAGGCCTTAGCTTGCAGATGCCGCCTCGCGACGTCAGCAGTACTTCTACCGCCAATTTAACAAAGCGCATCCCTCAGTCACCCAAGCTCGAATCACCTACTTCGTATACGTATCCGGCATCTGCACTTCCGCGTCGGTCAAGAGGAATGGACTTCTCAAGGGCCTGCACAAATCTCCACCACTCTACGCTGGCAGAGTCTTCTCCTGACTCGTCGCCGACTGTCAGTGGAAGAGGCATGATGATTCCATCTCGGAAAGGACTCTTCAATGCTTTCTCAACGTCCAATCCTCCAGACTCGCCTGGCAGCGGACTGAACCCTACGTGGTCTACGACGGCTCATCATGAAAAGGGTCTATCAAGCTCAGTCGGCAGTAGCAGCTTCATGGATTATAACTCTGGAAGCTCATCGTCCGATGACAATCCTATGGTTGGCGAAGACGAGGAGGAGGATAGCATCCATAACACTTCACAAGCCTATAGCCTTGGGTCCAGCGCTACGAACGCATTCGGTATATATGCTCCAAGTCCACGCGGTGATGGAGTAGGGGGTTTTGCAGTGCCGGCGGCGAGGCTAATGAGCTATCAACGAGCAAGATTACACAAGGGGAGATCCAGAAAGAGTTCTGGTAGCACTAGTACACACAGTTCGATGCCTAGCCCAGGTCCATCTTCTCCGCCATTGCTGCGGAGCATCGAAAGTGGCAATACCGCGGGATATTTCTTCAAAGATCCTTTGAAGAAGGAGATTGATTCACGCCGCGAAAGTCTTAGCCTTGGGACTACCGAGCTGCAATTATCGGACTTTGAAGAAAGTGATGAAGGAAGCACGCTCAGGATTAGTCCACATGAGATCGGGATAGCTAGTACGCCGCTTACACCTACTGTAGACGAGCGAAGAAGTGTGATTCGAAAGGCCGTTACCAGGCGAGGCAACTTGTTGGTCAGTACCAAACCTTTCAGGTTCTTGTGAGCTCTGCGAAAAAGCTAACGCACGCGGCTTAGCCGAAATCGAAGAATTTTGCCCGAATTAAGGCGGCGCTCCAAGAGGAGGGCGCTCCCGTTGATACTGAAGTCAGGCGTGAGGCCGAAGTCATTCGACAAGTTCGAGAAAGTGATGGCGACGCTGACTTGTCCCTACAACCACCATCTCACCCCAACACTACTGCCTCTTCACCGAGCATCCTTGCGACCGCAGGACAAGTGGACGGCCTTGAGGACATTCCTGAGGATGTTACAATGGGTAGTGAATCTGCGAGTAGGCGATCCTCTAGTACCTTCTCGCATCAGGCTTCTAGGAATTCAGCAGGCTTAAATTTCTGGAACCAGTTCGATGATCGAAGGATGAGAACGCCCCCTCCACTCCTAGTCCCCCGCGGTAGTTCATCGGGCATCAGCGACGACGTCAGCATGGACACGCCAATGTCTTCCATTCATTCGATCCCAGCCCATCAGGTCACTGCAAAGCATCTCCATACGTCAGAGTCATCTTCCACTTTGCCCCAGCAATTTTCCAACCTCACTGACCCTCCGCGAAAGGGGAACAAGCGTATGCGTGACGATGACTTCGATCCTCATTACTTCAAGCGTCGAGCTGTTTCACCTGGCATGAGTTTGCAGAACAGTCCCATCATGCCTCAGTCTCCGCAGGGTGGATGGTGGACCCAGGCGGGCAAACCAAATCGGGAGTCGCCCCATGCCCAAATAATAGGGGAGAGAGTTAGTAGTGGCGGCAGCAGCTCTAGCAGCGCAGGTGCTCCCTCGGGAACCCCCAAACGTGTCGGTCTGCAAGGCATGACAGACACGCACGATGCAATAATGAAGATGAACCTTGACGAGCATTGAAGTGGGGATAGTGTCCTGAACTAGATATTGGCGTCTCATTCAGGTTTAATTGGATGTGCATGACGACGATACCCAATAGTGCTGAGCTGTGTTTTGCGAGCTCTGAGCATCGGTGGCGTCTGTCTTGACTTTGGAGAGGTGTTTCTGTAGATTAAACGCGAGAGCAGTCTCCCTCATGCCATGTACTGTATTTAGCATACCTCTACGGTGCCTACACGCCGAATTGTAATAATTGTTTCGGACAACGTTTTATTGCTTAGATTTAAAGCGTTCCACAAGCTCCTTCTTCCTACTCTTCATCCGCTTCCTCGTCTATGAACCAAACCCGCAGAGTCGGACGGCGCTCTTCACCTTGAGCTACCTTGGGTAACATAAAGCATCGAGAGCATTATTGGTTGATGCGGTGTCCCTCGCACCCCAGAAATGGCCACAAACAACGCAGCTGCTGTCTCAGCTTTCATCGAGGGCGTCCCGCCGGGAGAGGTATCGTCTTCACAATCCATCGTACCAGTCCTTTCGGTCTAATCAAAGGTGCAGCTCAATGATGTAGTAGCAGGTACATCGAACCTTCTGAAACAAACAATTTGAAGGGAGCTTCGCAGCTCATACCTCAGCAGATATCAAGGCCCTTACGGCTGACGACTTCAGCCTGCTGCAATCGGCCCAAAGTGCGTTCAAGAAGTACAACGAAGAGCAATTAGCGACCATAAAGCTCCCAGGTAGCGATCAAGATGTATGCCATGAAGGTGTCTGGAGCACTTGCGTTGGTCCGGAAACTTATAGTTCAAGAGCAGGTTCTCGTCAGCTCGTATAATTTCTTAGGCAACGATAGGTACTATGATGTGGAAAGCTCAAGCTCGTTCATCTTCGACCACATCGCACAGGTGGGTTGATCAGGTTCGTGGGTGAGCGCTTGATACTAAGGGCAATGCAGAAGGCATCGTCTGTGGAGTCCTACAGCGTTGAGTCTCGACACATTGACCTTGTGTAGGTACCTCAAAAGATCTAATTATCATTAGGTTCTAGATGTGTAGCTAACACCCGGCTCACAGTAAAACTCTATCGAAATCGATGTCCATCCACGCTCGCGAGCATTTCCCGTCATCAACCTTCTCCGTTTGCCCGACTTCTTCAGACTCCTCCATTGCCATATCATTGGTCGCAAACAAATACTCTCCTTCGAACTTCTGGTATATACTCGCTTCGTACTTGGTCTCGGCGATGAAAATACTAAAGAGCAATGCTATAGGAATGGCCGATGGCGCTCTACCTATTTTCTCGACCCATCATCTTCTACTCTATCAGGGAGCATCAAAGTGGACGTTCATTACTACGAAGATGGCAACGTACGCCTGACTACCTCGAAACCTATTCCTAGTGTATCAGTCGCGGGGTCGGCAACAGGGTCCGAAGTAATTAAGCAAGTTGCACAGATAGAAAAGAAGTATCAGGAGGAATTGAACAGGAGTTTCACAGCATTAAGTGAGGGTACTTTCAAAGGCTTAAGGCGACAGTTGCCAGTCACACGACAGAAAGTTGAATGGGAGAAGGTTGGTGGATATCGGGTAAGACCATGCATCCTTTTGCCTTCTGCACAAAACGTAGTACCGGATGCTAATCACGCTACAGCTGGGTCAAGACATCGGTGGCGGTAGGCAACGGTAGCACGAATGGGATGGCTCAATTAGTGTGTAGCTTATGAAAAGATTATCGGAAATGACCCTTGACGGATCAGCGTTGGCCGACTGTCTAGGCTTAATGGCCATTTACTATGGACGCAATGCTCACTCCAGCCACTGAAATTCATAGACCCATCCGTCTTATTGGCTGTTGCGAGCCAGGGAGCGTAGAACTCTGACCGATGCATCCTGACTGTCGATATTGACTCATCCGTATCAGCATGAATCTTCCGTCATCGCTTACAACATCTTCTGATTGCGGAGTACAGCCGCTTGAACAAGGTCACCGGGCTGGTGCCCTGATGTAAAACACTAGGTAGGCTTGCTCGTTCTGTAGCCGTTGCTCTGGTCTTAGCTTTGCTGGCTCGAAATCCGACGAAAACTCATCATCAAACTTTCGCCAACAACTCCGTGCATAGTCTCTGACTAGAGCTATGTAATGTCCTCCGCTCAAAGAAGTACCTAGATGTCGCATCACAGCGTAGCAATCATAAACGTAAGGGGGCGTTACTGCTGGGTCGCCGCTCTCAGCGTTCGAGGTTGCCTCTTTTGTGTTCGGTGCTGGAGAAGGAAGCATATAAGGTTCGATGTTAAGCTGATGAAGCGGGAAGTTGATTGGCGTGTGTACCTTTCTGGCCGTTTCATTCTTTGACGCGGAGAAGCGCTTAAAGTGTACCACTAAGACCTTCGGCGCTCGTGTTATAGTGATCTGCTTGGTCGCCTCCCGTTCACACTCGCAGTATGGACACTTCCAGAGCTCACCACGGCCGAGCTTTTCCTCCTTGCAGTAACTTCGCAGGCAATCGTGGATATCGCCTTTGCCAGAGCGAGGGATTTCGACACTTATCGAATAGAATGCCTCGTGCGTTGTTGATGTGTGTTTACAAGTCGTGCACCGAAGCTTGCTAGCATGCTGACCGGCGAAAAGGTCCGAGATATAGGACTGTTCGCGATGCGTATACCTTGACCATTCAGTCGCTGATACATAATGTGGAGACAGCCTCTCGCGGTACAATTCTTGCTCTGTGGTCAGAGGCAGAAGCTGCGAACGGTGCCAGTTTGAATTCAGATCTTCGTGCAGGCAATCGACAAGGAAGTCGAAGAACTCCTTAGCATCCTGTTGTCTGTCAACACCCCATTCGTTGTTCAGACGGGCACAGAATTTGCGGAAAGAGGCAGGCTTTATTGCTTTCTTGTCGCCGCGCCACAGATCACGTATGAGATTAGCGTAGATCTCAGGCATGATGCCTTGAGATCCTTTCCAATTCTTCTGGGTCAAGTCTCGCCACTTATCATCGAGGAAGAAGTGAGACAAGGGTAGCGTAGCGATTAGACATTGTATAGTCGCATTCATGTAGCAAGTTACGCTAAAGTTGACTAGACCTGTTCGTGGAAGCTTTCGGTGGTGGGAAACAGCTCTTCCGGTGTACAAAGGAGGTTGCACTGACGAGACCTGGCGAGAGGTCGGCGAAAACGGAGACGATTCCCGTTCAGACACCCCACTGTAACTGGGACGAGGAACCGCAGGAGGCGGTCGAGACGGAACACTGGGCATTGATGGTGCTATCCTTGACGGTTGAGGCGGCAGGGGAGGTCGAGAGGAGGCCGTCATCGATTGTTGCATACCAGGATGTTCTGGGAATCTCCGCAGAAATTCGTCATAGCTATGCACGAAAGGAGACGGCGGCTCCTGGGATTGTGAAGTAGTTGAGTCTGTGTCGCTGTCACTTTGTGCGTGAGCATAGTCAGCGGACTGGACCCCCTCCGTCCTGGCTTTTTCCAGCCAAGTCTTTTCCTCGTCTGCGTTCAAAGGGTTATACTCTCGTAACCTTCGTCTGCGGACCTCCAAACTTGAATTTGCACTAGCCATTCGCACTCTACCGATCGGACGACCTGGCCGTCCGGTGGGGTTCTGTGCGCGCGCCGATGCCGATAATGCAGCAGTCTGAGACATAGCAAGACTCTGTGGTGTCATCAGATCCATCCATGCTTCTAAGCCACCTATCAAGAGAAGAGGGCGATGTCGTAGTGGCTTGTCAATATTGAATTCGTATAGGCAGTCATACAAGGCCCTCAACGTCGAAGAGTCATGATCCGTTGGAGGTCTGTCCAGGAACCTGTCCGAACGTGTCTTCTGATCGTAGTAGACCACAAAATCGAATTCGTTCCTGCGTTGGAAAAGGCTCTGTTCGGCTTGGGGAGATATGACTAGACGATCCTCAAGCTCATCCGCTGACATACCCAATCTCAAACCCACCGGTTCTATGCACATAACGGATGTGGCGAAGATATGACCTTCGTCATAATTTTGACGATTTCGGACATCGATGACTAAGATATTCGAAGATCGCAAGCATTCTTTCAGTCCCATTGCGGTTATAGTTCTGGTAGTTGAAGCGTTAATAGTTTTTGGGTGCTCCAAAACGTCAGTGACCCTTGTAGTCGATGCGACAGTGGCTTGAGATCTCTGTACGCGTGTGTCTGAAGCATTTAGTCTTACCTTTGGGTTGGCGATACTGTGTTCTGAGTTCCGTGATGAAAATCTCGAGATGGCCGAAAGATCGCTAGTAGCTATGGGTGCAGATCGTCGGTCCTGCTTGTGCTGTAAATTCAACTGTGCGGTCGTAGGACCGCTCCGGGAGGGATCGTAGGCAGGGCTGGGAGCTCTGGGAAAGGATGCAGCTTGCCTCGTATCAAGTGGTAATTTGGGGGGATGAGGCGGCCTAAGAGCTAAAGGAGGCATTTCACGGGGACCATGTGGTCCGCCAGTGGTGGATGTTGTTGTGGAATCAGAGCTTCTGTATTCATGAGGGGCCAGCAGCCCATGAGAACATGTATCGTATTCTGTAGAAGGTGGTATCAGGACGTTTCCGTTAAGTATAACGTCGTGGGGATCGACTTTCAGTTGTGTCTGTACAACTTTCCGCTGAACCCTGAGCTGTGAAAATCGCTGTTCTAGATTATCAGTTGATGAATGAAGTGTCCGGTCTGCGTAGTATTCGCGTGCTTGTAGAGCGTCAGGCTTAGGTCGAACAAATGGTCGATTCCTACGCACGCTATTGTGATACTGATTTTCCGGTTCGGCTACAGCATAGCTGATGTTGGGACCCAAACCGAGATGGCTATCGCCTCGGTCTAGGAAAAGTTCATCCAAATGCCCTCGTGTAGCAGCGACTGGATCATCAGGCATTGAAAGTGGACGCGGAGAGCCTGAGGATAATGCATTTCTGGTTCCACTTCCAGGTAACGAGCTTCGAGCAGCGAGAGACGCAGAGGGTTTGACGCTGCTTCTCTCGTTGTCTTCCACAATCATGGCGCGAATCTCCAAGAACATAGCATTCTGTCCATCTGCTTGCTGCTCACAGAGAAATCAGCCTGCAGATCGAAGTGGCGAGGTCCACCAAGATCGGGCAAACCCTACGATCATGGTGAGTACGCAGGTAAGGTTCTTAGACTTACTTTACGGGTTGAGATGTATGATCGATACCAATCACGGCTGTCATTGCTCATTGAAGGAAAGTCTCGATGGCGAGGTATGAGATGCACCAAAATATCGCAGCTGACCATGTACTGGACATAAGCACGATCAATCTGCTTGAAATCAACCATGGAGTCCGCTTGCGTCGCCGCCCGCTGCGCACGATTCAACAAGGTGCGGATCTAGCACCCCATCAATCAGCCCCAGATTTTTCAAGGTGGATCAAAACCGAGATAGACCGCACCGGGGTATGAATGCCAAGGTCCTTTGCTTCCGCCTCGGCCTTCGCCTGTAGATCTTTGAGATGCGGGTATCTGGGGTCCGTGGCTCCATCTGCCCTTTGATCTGGAGATTTGCCGATGGGTCCATTACCATTGACGTGCTGGGGAATGCCATCATTTGGAGGTGTCCTTGCGACCATGGCTATCGGTTCTAGATAGCAAGAGACTCTGGAATCATGCCATAAAGCAGGCTTTGGTCAATCTGCGAGACGGAATTCATGTCTCCTCAGTGGCTAGGGATCGTAGGAAAGATGCTTCTTCTGGGAGATGGAAGGGCGGCTTCGCAAGCTCCTCCAAGGCAGACAGAACTACTGATCTTTATGTCTTTTTGATGAATGTAGCGGCTGATACGCTGAAGCGATCAAGGTCGTCAAAAAGCAAGATTGGTCTCGGTGTTGCTGTGCAAAAGAGCTGCTTTTTACTCGAGGCGAAGTACCTATGTAGCTAGAAGCGTTGATTGATTAGCCGTCATGTCACGTGATCCGACAAACCTCGGCGGGAACCTACGATTACCCGTAGTAGTAAGGCTGCATTAGCGGAGCCGCAAGCTATGACGCTCCGGCGTTCGATGAAGCCTGGAATGAATTCTGTTGGGAGTGTCTGTAGAGTACGAGTACGAGTACATCAACCCTACTGTCACCCTACTGGTAGGCTCTAGGAATTTGGGCAAATCTCGGTATAGCCGCTCAGCGTCTTCACAGGATCCTCACGCCACCTCCAGCAACTTTCATTCTACTGTGTGACACCCAACACCAAGCAAGGAACACATCCCAGCTACTACTACTAGAACCAACCTTGTCGCGTAGTAGCATATTTCTACCATGGCTGGCTGGTTCACGTCTAGCTCAGCTCTTGATGAGCAGATTGAGCGTGCCACATCGTCCAGCCTGTATGTCCATACCTCTCAAGTTCAAGCGGCCTTGACAACTTCACAAGGAGCTAACGCGCATGACAGGGAGGACATTGCTCTGAATCTAGAGATCTCAGACCTCATCCGTTCGAAAAGTGTACAGCCTAGGGAAGCTATGAGGTCTTTGAAGCGCCGGATAGGACACAAGAACCCAAACATCCAGCTAGCTACCTTGAAGGTGTGTAGCTGCTGTATCAATATGAACGAATAGAAATGACTGAGACGCTATCCAGCTCACAGATACTTGCGTGAAGAACGGGGGCGCCCATTTCCTAACAGAAATCGCTTCTAAAGAATTCATGGACAACCTTGTGTCACTGCTGAAGGCATATGGCACTGTCGCGTCAAACGATGATGTTAAGAATAAGATTCTTGAGCTCATCCAGACCTGGGCAACGGCAACCGAAGGACGAAGTGATATGGTTTACGTTGGCGAAATATATCGCACCCTACAGAGAGAAGGGTTTCAATTTCCACCAAAAACAGAGATGGCAAGCAGTATGTTGGACAGCAGCGCCGTAAGTGTCTGCCAGGGATATATGAGTGAACCAGTGTCTAACTCAGTCCAGCCACCCGAGTGGATTGATTCAGACGTCTGCATGCGCTGTCGGACTGCTTTTAGCTTTACAAATCGCAAGCATCATTGCAGGAATTGTGGGAACGTCTTCGATGGACAGTGCTCCACGAAGTCTATACCTCTACCTCACCTTGGAATCGTCCAGCCCGTAAGAGTCGATGATGGTTGCTATGCTAGGTTATTGGAGAGATCTCGAGGCCCTCTGCCAGAACGTTCGCTTGCCAAGGGTAATGCAAGCATCATCAGGAACCGTAATCCAATGCAGCCTCGAGATGCCCGCGTCGATGATGGATATGACGATGATCTGAAAAGGGCCTTGAAAATGAGTCTTGAGGAAGTCAAAGGTCATTCGAGTGGAGGCTACGTGCCGCAGTCACAGCTCCAAGCGCGAAAGGACCCTCCTATAACAAACGGGAATTCTGGAACCTCTAAAGCCAACGGCGAAGAGGAAGACCCCGAGCTGAAGGCTGCTATTGCTGCAAGCATCAAAGACATGGAGGAACAAAAAAAGAAACACGCCGAGACCTTAAAGAAACAAAATGCAAAGCCTACAATGCTAACAAACCCAAGCTTTGTTACTCCTAGGAACGACTATGAGCTCAGTCCTGTCGAAGCTGAGAATATTAATCTATTCTCGACTCTAGTCGATCGATTACAACACCAGCCGCCGGGGACAATCCTTAGGGAACCACAGATCCAAGAACTGTATGACAGCATCGGCTCGCTGAGACCCAAGCTTGCAAGGTCATACGGAGAAACCATGAGTAAACACGGTGAGATCCGTAGTGGGTAGCCTCATCACTTCAGCTATTGACTGCCACAGATACCCTTCTTGACCTACATGCTAAATTGGCCACAGTAGTGCGCTACTACGACCGAATGCTTGAGGACCGGCTCTCACATACTTATGGCCAGCATAGCTTGGGAGGTAACAGAACTTTTGCTTCTCAGCAAACGTTCAGTATGTATCCATCAATCCCATTGGAGCCGTCCGTTGGGCACGGCGGAACCGAGAACTATTACAGCGGACAGCCAAGCACCCACGGCGATCAGTACGCTCATTCTCAATTGGGTTATTACCCGCAGCGACAGCATGCGCCCCATGAGGGAGATGTCCAAAGAACACCCTCTGCATATGGAGCGGTGAAAATTGACTATGGAGCTAATTCCCGTGGACAAATCCAGCCTTATGGAGCCAATACTCAAAACCTCCACCAGCCGCCCGCTCAACGGCAAGACTCAGCCTACGATAAGGGAAGCACATCACAAGGCTATCAGCAAATACACGACCCATTTTCTCAACCACAAATGCAGGCGTCGTCAATGCCGCAACCTCCGACACCAGTAATACCGCAATCTTCGAACCCAAACTCAGCTCTACTGTATTATCAAAGCACAGATGAGCAAGTATCGCCGCCGCAGTCTCATTACCAGCACAGACAGGAGGATGACTATGCTCGGTCGCTTCCATCCCCAGAACAAGCACAGGCTCTACCTCTACAGCATGTCCAACATGGCGCGGCCCTTCAGCAGCGGCAACAGCAGCCGCAGCCAATATATTGGCACCAACCGATGGGCTCATCTCAACCATCTCAAGCCCAAACCCAAAATGCCGCAGCGTACAATTCTCATCAAAATTATACTCAAGAATCCTTCCCCACGGCACCACAGCACCAGCCCCAGCCGAAAGCAGTCGAGGAAAGCTTGATAGAGTTGTAAACAGCAGTGTACGCTCAATACCACACGCCCGTTTGCAACACGCATGGTCCATCAGAATGTCGGAGTGCAAAGCTCTTAGTCTCAGCGACACGTCACCTTTCATCAAAGAATTGGTATGCACTCAGATTAAATACCCCCAATTGTACGCCACAGGAGTACCGCTGTCGCCTGACTACCAAAATCCAGAGGTGCTGAGCCAGTCTCGTCGAAATTGCAAGATGACGCCTATATCTCCTTTCAAATTTACTGAGATAAGTCCTGGATCTCCAATCTAACGCTCCAATGGCGCAGGATTTCTAACATCGATCAATATCCATCCCTCCCATATCAGGTACTGCACAGCTATGCTCACTGTAAGCCCGCTGGGAGATTGTAACTGCTGCCCAAAGTTAGACTTAAAGGGGCATGTATCTACGTTATAGATCGGGAGCCTCCTAGCTTGGCCGGAAATCGAAGCGAAAACATGAGGGCGCCTTTCTGCACCTGCCCCTCACATCAATCTTTTGTTTTGAGGCACGAGCCATCGAAAATGCCTTTTCAGCGAGTCTCCGCAGGGTATAAAAATAAGACCTTAGACAGATGTGTCGCCAAAGCACCCGTGCTGTTGCCCAACTAGCCACCCTGTTCAGATTAGGGTATCCGACAGTTGAGAACAACCTGGTTACTAGTGGAATGGAACTCGTGCATCGCGCACGGTGTCGTCACTATCTCCCACTCTGTACAGCATTCAGGTACAGCCACACAGGTAACGAGGATATAGCCCTTGGAGACAGAAAGTTTTGGTCATTCGAGGTTGGACCCTAGCGCCGTGTGCTACATTTAATTCACTTGACAAGCTAAGGATCGTCTCTTTTACTGAGGATCTCTAACACCCCAGAAGTAATCGATGCTTTGACTTTTACACCTTCGACCCAATTAAGGGTTTGATACCGGTACTACGAGGTACAAAAAGCAGCAAATGCTAGTAATACTGTATAGATCCTGTTAGCCATGAGATTCACGTAACTGTTGACCTCAAGGTTTGTAAGCTCTGTGCAGGTGAAGTTCGGCGGCTAATTGCAAGGGCCGTAGAGCCGCGCTGCGCGCCTGAACTAGTTTTGACGTGTGCACAATGCACAGTAATATCTTGACATTACAAAAATTACTTATTCGCACCCCGCACCAAATTTCGATGCATTTTCTGAAATAACTCTTGTAATTCACATCTCGTTGATATTATATTTATGATGTTCGTTTGATAAATTAAAACTTTGATAAATTTAAACAAGATGATTTCGATCGATTTTGAAACGAACATTGAACTTTTCATGACTTCGAAATTCGAAAGAAAATAAACATCAAGAAATTGTTAAACAAGATATACAAACTTTAATATATCAAATTGAATTAACAAAGAGTTGTGAAAAGTTGTGAATCAAATTGAATGTTTCAAAAAATGCATCGATTCATCGAAACTTGATGCGAAATGCGAAAAGATTATTTTTTAATGTCAAAACTTTTTAGTGCATTTTGCACACGACAATTGTTAATTTGAAAATGAAATGACATGCGAATTCAAAATTTCAAATTTCATGATTAAAATTTTATGTTACAAATCGATAAATGTTTTTCGTAAACATTTCGCTGTTAAATACGTGTAGAATTGAATGATCGAATGATCAATTAAAAATCGTCAAAAATTTAATAATTAATGCGCATTTCAATGACATTAAATGTTAAAAATCATGTAAATTAACATTTCATAAAACAACATGTAATCAATGATTTATTTATTCAAAAGTTTTACAATTATGAATTCGAATCACATTTATTGTTGCATTCAATACGTGATTTAATTGATTATCAATATTTTCAACATTCGATTGTTTCGACAAATTAACACGAAAACGTCGAGAAAAAGTTTTTACTGATTTATGCGCTTAAATTCGATTTCGAGTCGATTAGTCGATTAGTCAAAAACACTGCTTTTTCGTAGCATTGAGCCGAAAATAGCTGTATTTAAGTCGATTTTGAATCAATTGAGTCAACTTTGAGCAGTGAATAGCAAGATTTAAGTCAATTAAATCAACAATATTAAGTATTTAAGTCATTTAATTGCCAAAAGTCGATTTTTCTTTTTACTTAATAACAAAAATTGTTATGTAATGTATGATACACGTATTATATCATAAATAACATCTTTCTATGTGAAAAATACGTGAATTTTTCAAAAATAAAATTATTTTTTCATAACGTTGATAACGACGTCGTTACGCGCTTTTCGTTATTTTTTCTTGATTTTTCTTGACAACGAACATCAAAAAACGCGAAAACGCTAAACTTAATTGAGATTTTTACAATCAACGTCGAATTTCTACTATTGATTATCGACTTTTGACGCTTCACGCTTGTTTAAATACTTAATATTATTGATTTAATTGATTTAAAGTCGATTTAAATACTGCTATTCATTGTTTAATGACTAAAAAGTCGACTTATAACGCTTATACAGTTTGCATAATTCGTTTGTAAACTTTATGTCGATAAACAATGAAACATTTTCTCGACGAAATCAAAACATCGCGAAAACATTTTTGTGTTTACACTTTTTTACAATCAACAACAATCAAGAATTTTTTTTTATTTATTCGTTCGTTCAACACGATGACGAATACGAAACGAAATTTCAAATTGAATTTTTTCAAAAATTGAGACGCGTGATTTTCAATGATACGAATTAAAATCATCGAATATTCGATTTGAAATTTCATCGATTTATTCAAAGATATTAAATCAACGAACAAATTTGAATTCGTAAAATTTAATTTTGATGCACAATTGAATGCGAATTTCATCGAGAAACATGTTCGATACAAAATCGCGTCGTCGAAATACAAAAAAGAATTTCAAAATTGAAAAAAACAAAAAAATTTTATAACAAAAATAATCAATCACATTTACGATACAACAACGATTACAAATTTCAATTTTATTCAAATCGTTGAAATTCATTCATGAATCGTTTTTGTTATGACATTGACATATTGACATAACTAATTAAATGATTAAATGATTATTTCGAAATCATAATGTTTTGACACGTGTAATATTTAATCAGCAATCTTTTTTAATTAATCAATTCATTTTTTTTACATTACAAACATTTGTATCATAACATATAATAACATCATCAAATTTTGCTTTGCATCATTCGATTGCTAGCAAATTGATCAAATGTTTTTTTAATATTTGTTTGTTAAAACATCAACATCAAAATCAACATCAAACGATTCGACACATTCGATCAATCAATCATCAATTCGCTCGCTCGTTCGTTCGTTTTGTTGCAATTTTTTTGTATTTGATTTCGTATTGCAATTTGATTTGCACGATATTCGTATGCAAATAATTTACGAATTGTTTACATTGATTACAAATGATTAACATAATCGTCGTCGTCAACAGTATTAACAGTCTGATTTATTTATTTCATCAAACATCGAATTTTGCTCAAAAGTGAATGATTATTCATCAATTGAATGTCTTTCTGCTTTGTGAAACGAATACGTCAACAATTCGTCATTTCAAACGTGCGTATTTTTCGATCATTGAACAGAAAATTTCGCATTCGCATTTGCATGCATTTGTCACAAATGATGATAAAATGAATTGTTCAAAGCATTTTTTTTATTTTTTTTTCTGTTTTCATTTCATTCGCAATTTTATCATTCGTTATTTGTTGTATTATATTCGTTTGTTTTCGTTCGTTTGTTATAGTACACTCGTTTGTTTCAATTCGTTAATTGTTGTATTTTATTTTCAGCACGTTGATTCGTACGTTGCATTTGTACGTTCGTTTGTATTTTGCAATTCGCACGTTGATTATCGTACATTTTTTTGACTTTTATTTCGTTTGTTTCGTTATCAACTTTTCAAATTGACATTTTTTTCAAAAAATTCGAATATAGTCAGCAAAACGTTCAAATTGTACGACTTCAAAATTTTTGCAAACGTATCGTGATCATTCGAAACATTCGAAACAAAAATTACTGTTTTAAACATTGTATTCAATTCAGTTAAATCAATTGATTTACGATTTCAATTTTTTCGATTTAAATTCGATTTCAAGAAATCATTTGATTGATTTACGAATTGAAAACAATTTCGTGTGTTTGTTAGAATCGTTCGAAACTTTTGCAACGTTATTACAGTTTATCGTAACTCGAAATACTTTCAAAAATTAATTAGAAAATGTCAACGTTCAACGTTTAGCAATTCTGTGACGTTTTCGCATAACTCGTTCAATGACACATCATTCAAGTCAAAATTGTCACTAAAGTCACAGAATTCTTTTGTCAAAGTTTCACGAATATCACGTCGAAACAAATCAATGATCAACACGAAAAACGTTTTTATTCGTTTCGATTTACGTTTTGTTTCGTCACAAACATCAAATTATTCGTTTGTGATTAATTCATTTTTTCGACGTGTTACAAACTTTACGTTTGTTGACGAGATTATTTATCACGAATTTATTGAATCACAATCAACACGCAATATAATCGATTTCATTGTAAAACAACAACGTATTATTGCAGTCATTGTACGCGAAATTATTCAAACTATATTTCGTGAACGTGATGATGACGATGATAACGTTGAATCATTTAATTCATTTGATTTTTCAAAATCATCAAATCAAAATGATAATATTGACAACAATATCAAATGAAATTTTGCAAATTTCGACTTTTTCGATTTTTACTACGATGACAAATCGTTTGTTAACGAAGCAAATTCTATCGTTAACATTGATAAAAATATATATTTTCGAAACGTACATCTATTCATTATACGAGCAAAAAAGATGATTTTTACACGTGACGAACAACTAATTAAAAACAATTTGTGATTTAATTTAAAAAATATTGCGTTGAAATGATGAACAGATGAATTGTTTGATGTCGAACGTCAAATGACTAAAATGATTATGATTGAACAAAAAAAATTGTTTGAATGAATTAGTTTGTTGCACAATAAATTCAAACAATCTATTAACGTTGTCATGAATAATTTAATGTAACAACGTTACACATTGAAAAATGTCGTTGTACAGCGTCAATTTCGTGAATACGCACAAAAAATCATTCGACTAATCAAAAATGTTGACATGATCAACGTATTCAATCAACTCGATTTCATTTATAATGACATCGACATTGATGTACGAATTGATACGTTACGTCGTTTCAAAAATAATACTATTATCAACGAAATGTTTAACGATATGAACGAATTCAAACACGATTGATGAATTAAAACTGCTAAATTACGCAGCAATATCAATATTCAAAATAATCGTAATCAATTATTTAGACAGAATGTTCGTTCACAACAATTCGATCAATATAATAGCAATCGTCAATCGCAATCTCAGCGATAATCATTTCAATTTCAATCGTTTCAACGACAATTTTTTCAATCTCGTTATTCGAATAATGTTTATCAAAATCAATTTTTTCAATCTCGTCAGAATTATCAACAAACAGAATATCAAATTTACAAATCAATTGATTATCAAATCGATTATTCAAACAATCAAGAAAATCAATACTTAAACGTTCGCACGTTGTTTATTTTATCGAATCGATTACAGATTACAATCGATTCAGCAAACGTCAACGCGTCAAATTCGAATCAACAGCAATTTATATTATCACGACAATCTTTTAAATTTTTCAACAATACTCAACGAAATGATTATAATGACTATAATGAATACGCACAACGTTCGCAGACAACATATCAAATTAACATGTTTGATGAAATGAACGAAAATAATTACATCATTGTTGATATTAACGATGTTCATTGACTATTTGAATATCATGATATTAATGATAACAACGTATTCGTTTACGATGATCAATTTGATTTGCTCGATGATTACAATTAGAACGTTGAAACAACACAAAACGTCAATTTTTTGACGTTTGCTATCGAAATTGTCGCACACAATTGTACTCATTGTAGTAACATTTTTACGTTTAAAAATTAATTATTCAAACATTTACGTAATGCGTGTTGATTTTTTGACACGTTTAAACACGTTAATCACGCAACAATGCACGATCACGCAATATCGCACGATGATTTCATTATATCGCACGTTGATCACGTTGACGTTGTATTGATAATAAAATTATCATTTTCGTTTATTTCGAACATTAAAACTTTTCGCAAAAAGATTTACGAGTTTTCACACGTTTTTTTTTCAGTCAATCGTCGCGTTATTCAATCTATTGTACGTTTTGATGAAATTAGTTTTGATTACGTTTTTCGCGAATATCAATACGATCAAATTATTGTTAAATTAGATAGTAGCATTGAAAATATCAAAATATGCATCGATATCGATTGTTTCGTTATTATGATTGATCGCAAATTTTTCATTCAATTATTATTTAACGTATTCGTTCAAAAGTTAGTTTCATTTATATTTGTGCGAAACGTGAATGACAAAATTGTCAAATCAAACGAATTTATATTTGTTAACATGACGTTTGATGAAATGCTTAAATCAAAACACAAAATTATTGACGTTATCGAAATTGAAATGCATTTTATTGACGATTTTGTAGTTAACATGCTGTTCGTTAATGATGTTATTTATTCACAAAACATCAAAATAAATTTCGAAAAGCGTCGTTTTATTATAATTAAATGTGAAAATTTTCGTGTGTCAATTGATGTGTTTAGTCGAATTATTTCGCACGTCAAACGTATCATTCGTTTTCGTCAAACATACATTTTACAATTTGATGATTTTGCGAAAATATTCGTTACGTATCACGATTTTTTTTTTGACGATAAAAATTTTCTGTTCGAATTTCATTGTCAATACGATTTAAAATACGATGACGACGTGTATGTTCACGTTGTAAATAACAATTTGTTCAAAATGTTTGTTCGCAACGTTACATTTCAATCTATCACGTTTGCAAAGCGTGCACGACTAAACATGATTATCGAATACAATCGAATTGAATGTTATTTGATCATGTCAAAAAAATCATACAAAACAACTAATGATTGAATGAACGAACGCTCATGAAAAAAACAATTGATCGTCAATTTCGTTATTTTTGTTGCAACGTATGTTATATTAAATATCGTTTCGCACGTTTCGCACGTTTCGCACGAATCGACGTTGAACAAATTTATTGTATCGTTCGCATCGAGCACGCAATTCATCGTATTTACTATGTCACAAATCGATTTTTGTAAGAAATAAAAATTCAGAATTTTCGAAAATGCGATTCGCATCTCGTCAAACAATTCGATTATCGAAATTCGAATGATTTCGAAAAAAATCAATCTCAATCATTTTACAACTCGATCAACGATAAATTCAACAAGTTTACATTGTTAGTCGAAATCGATCGAATTCGTACGATTGAATAAATAAAATGTGAATAAAAAACAATTGCAAAACGTAATTTGTTTTGTAACGATTAATAAATCAATATATTACATTTCAAATTATACATTTTTAATGTCAATAATTCATTAGATTATACTATTTCTAATACGAGTTTTACATTTTAATCGTTATCATATTTCAAAATGATGTTATTCGTGTATATTTAACAAAACACAATTTTGTTGTTTCGCATACATCATGTCGAACTTTAATAATGATTTGTTTTTTGAATTTGTCGAAAATGTTGATTTATTTTTTTGATTGATTTATTACAAACAACAAATCGAAAAAAATCACAAAAAAAAATTAAATTCAAAATTCGAATTGTCGAACGTTCGAAATTTGCAATTTTTATTTCATTTATTTTTGCTTTTGTTTTTGTTTTTGATTCTGTTTGAAAATTTTTCGTCATGAAAATTATCGAGACAACATCGAATCAATATAAAAAAAAATTACAAAAAATGAAAAAAATATTGCAAACAAATGAAAAATCAATTCACGCAAAACAACGTGAATCACATGATTCAATTTTCGAATTTGATCAAAATCGTATATGTTGATATTTATTTTAAATCAAACAACAATGCGAACAAATTTTGAAACGCAAAAATCGATTTTCATTCAAACAAACAATACATTTGAATCGAATTCAATTTTTTTTTTAAAAACGACATCGAACGAACAATCACGTTGCAACAAAATTTTTTGAAAAAATATCGCAAACACAAACAGAATCACAATCAATCGATTAAAAATTACAATGTCGAACGAATAAATATGTTTGTTGAATTGAAATTCGAATTCAAACTCACGAAAACAATGAAATTCAACGATTTTCGTGACGAATTACGTTTGAAATTTCGTTGCATGCTTTTAAAAAAAAAAATTCACAAAAACGAAATTGTTTGAACGATTCAAGCGTATGAAAAACGTTCAAATTTTGAAAAAAAATTTCAAAAATTTCAAAAAGCGTAAAATTTCGTTCGATATTGACAGTTTTGAAAACGAAAACGAAAAATTCAAAATTGCGAAATTCAAAAATAAAAAAATAAAAAATATCAACAAAATCAATTCGAATCACGAGTTTGTCAAATCGAAAAATATTCGAATGTATCGTTGATTCGTCAACGAATTCAAAAAAATTCAAAACAAAAATAATTGTATAAATTGTGACATATCAAATCATCAAATCGAAATTTGCATAAATAAAAAAAACAAAATCATTTTCGTTGATCAAATTTTTGAACAATAAAAAAACTAATCGATTTGATGATTTTCGTTCAAATCGTTAAAAAAAAAATTTCGAATTTCGATTTCGATACGTCGTTTTTTTCAAACATGAACAAAAATCATGTCAACAAAAAAAAACGACGCAAAAAATTTAAAAAATTTATAATTCGTAAATGCGTCAAAATCAAAATTAACATACAAAACAAAAATCAAATTTGAAACGAATCGAAAACAATACTCGATACAAAAACGAAAATTAATTTGATAAATTATATTTATGCGAAAAAATTCGATTTTTGTCGTTTCGAAATTTTAAATTGTGATGCAATAACAATTGACAATCATCGTTTGAAAACATATGACGTTTATTTCGTACAATTCGAAATGTCAAACGTCAAAAAAATCAATCGCTTTTTCGAAAAATCGTTTTTGATCGTGAATTTGAATTGAAATTTAACGTTAAACATGTTTTGAATACAATTTTCGAAAATCAAAATGAATTGAAACGACGACAATATCAAAATTTGACGTTGCAAAAAAAACATTTCATTTTCATCACGAATCGTATCGAGAACATCGAATCAAAACAATTGACAAAAAACGTCATCGATAACGAAATCGAAACGTATTTCATGTTCGTACGAATGTATATTGACAAACAATTCGACATGCATAAAATGCATGTTTCAAAACGAATTCAAATAAAATTTGTTTTGACGAAAATGAAAAAAAAAATTCGATATCAAAATCACGTTTCTCGAAATTCTGAAGACGTATGAAAAACTCGATAACGAAAATAAAATTTACGAATTATCGAATCATGATTCAAACGATCATGTTATTGATTTAAAAAAAACAAAAAATCGTCGCATAAATCAATTTATTTTTTATTTGAAAATGAATTTCGAATTTGCGTGTTTATATCGAAAAACATTTAATTAACGATTTCATTCGATTTTCACAATTTTTTGCAAAAACGTTCATTTTGTTCGTCAAAAAAAAACAATAATTTACGTTTATGTGTGAATTACAAAAATTTTAATGTTTTCACGATAAAGAATAAATATTTTTTATCGTTAATCGATGAAAATTTAAATAAATTCAACAAAATCGTTAAATATATCAACATTGATTTGATTGTTGTTTATCATCGATTGCGTATCAAACATGAAAACGAATAAAAAACAATTTTTCGTATTCGTTATGATTATTTCGAATATAACGTATTTTTTTTCAATTTCATTAACGTTTCGACGACGTTTCAAAATTTCATCAATAAAATTTTAGCGATTCGTTTCGATATTAACGTCATTGTATATTTGAATGATATAGTAATTTATTCGATGAACGTCGAAATTCACGTCGACGATATCAAATGAATTTTTGATCGTTTTAAAAAAAATAAATTATACATTATTTTTGAAAAATGCAAATGATTCGTTGACGAAATAGATTTTTTTGAATTCGTCGTTTTTTTTTCAAAAAATGAAAATGCAAAACAAAAAAATCGAAATTATTCAACAATGATCAATATTTCGTAACGTTTTCGATATCATGCAATTTCTCGACATCGTTAATTTTTATCGACGATTCATTAAACATTTCAATAAAATTGTTGAATTTTTGATCGTTATGTTAAAAAAATCACAAAAATTTCGAAAAAATATTCGTAAACGCAAACGAAATCAAAATCGAAATCGCAACAAATCATCGAATATTCACATTTTTTTGATCAATGAAACGTTGAAAATTTTCAAACGATTTCGTAAAACATTTATCGAAATATCAATTTTACGTCATTTCGATTTCGAACGCGTTATTCGAATCGAAATCGACGCATTCGACAAAATCATCGAAATCATTTTATGTCAACAAAACGACGAGAATTATTGACATTTCGTTGCGTATTTTTCGCGTAAATTGATTTCGATCGAATGTCATTACAAAATTCATGACAAAAAATTGTTGATTATTGTGATTTCGTTCAAATAATGAAAACATTATTTCGAAAACGCAAAAAAGCAAATTTTTGTTTTTATTGATCATCGCAATTTGAAACAATTTATGATTACAATTAAATTGTTTTCACGTCAAATTCGATGAATTCAAAAATTGAATCGATATAATTTTTTAATCGATTATCGTTTCGATAACAAAAATTTTGTTGACGAATTTTCAAAACGATTTGATCACATGATGATTATTAAAAAAAACGTCGAAAACAATCGTCAAATTTTGAAACAATTGCAAAAATCATTGATCGCAAATTCGAAACGTTTCGAAAAAATACGAATAAATGCGATCAAAATCATGAATACGATGCATATCATGAAACGATTCATGAATGTGATGCATAACATGAAACGTCGATCGCATTTAAATAATTCAACAATCGAATTAATCAACGTTGTTTCGAAAATATTTGATTTAAAAAATTCAAAACGAAATCGAATTTCAATCAACGTTGTTTCGAAAACATTCGATTCAAAAAATTCAAAAAATTCGAAACATTCGATTGAACAGAAATCAAACGTGACATTTATAAAATGAAAAATTTTTGTGTTAAAATCAACGATTGTATTTGAATGCGCAATGCATAAAATTCGAATACAAATTGTTTTACGAAAAAAAACGACATATAACGACGAATCAACACAATCATTGTTAAATTTCGTTCGTGATTTGATCGTTAAAAATCAATTCGTTTTTGAAATATGTCGAAAATTAATTATTTCGAAAACAAAAACAAATCATTGATAACACAAAAATGAATATTTGTATTACGACGACGTCGTTTACATTTTAAAAAATTTGCGTGAAAACGTTATTCGTGTCAATCACGATAATTCGTTCGTTGATCATTTCGACATCGAACGAACGTTGAAATTGATACGTCGAAAATATTATTGATCGAATTAAAATTTTATCGAAATTTTTGAAATGCGACAACAAATCAAAAAATATTGTAAACATGCGTCGTTTGTAAACGAAACAAAATTGCACGACACAAATCATACGACGAGTTTTTTTTTTTCGATTTTTGAATTTAAATGAATTGATTTTTTCATGAATTTCGTGACAGAATTTTTTTCAAATAAAACGTGAAATGAAACGATTTACGACTCGATTTTAATGATTGTGAATCGTTTAACGAAAATGATTCATTACATATTAACGATTAAAACGATTTTCGCAAAAAAATTGATCGAAATTTTATTTCGCGAAATCATTCGATTTCACGATTTTTTCGTCAATCGTTATCGACAAAAATTTCATTTTTACATTCAAATACAACGATGCGTTGTGTTACGTTTTGAAAATCAAACGTAAATTGTCAATCGTTTTTCATTTTTAAATCGATGAACAAATCGAGCGAATGAACAACGTCATGAAACAAATTTTTCGCGTTTTCGTCAATTTCGAACAAAATGATTGAATAAAATTATTGTTCATGATCGAGTTCGTTTACAACAACAACAAACACGCATTCACAAACATTTTTTCGTTTAAAATCATGTTTGAATATTCGTTTCGCATGTTTTTCGAAAAAATATGAAACAAAAAAATTAAATTTAAATTCGCAAAAAAACACGTTGAACATTTAATTGAACTATTTCGAATATTGAAAAACAATTTACTCGTGACACAACAATAACAAACAATGTACAAAAACGAACGCACAAAATCAATGTCATACAACGTCGAAAATTACGTGAATTTGAACGATAAAAACATCAAAACTAAACGAAACAAAAAATTGAAATGAAATTTTTTTGAGTCATTTCAAATTTTAGAAACTATAAAAAATCAAATTTATCGTTTAAATTTATTCAAACGTTGACGCATTCACGACGTTTTTCACGTTTTTTTTTTAGAAAAATTCAATGTTAAAAAAAAAAAACATACGTTACATGTTTTTAAATTTTCGTATCAAATTGAAAATATTGAATTCGACGAAAACATGAAAATGAAAATCACAAAAAAATTTTATGAAATCGAAATCATTAAAAACAACAAAATTTTCAAAACAAATGAAATTTCAAACAAACTTTACAACGAATTCGATTTTTATTATTTAATAAAATGAAAAAATTATGAAAACGCGATTTGAAAATTCCGCATCGTTTGTCAAACATTTTCGAAAAATTTTGCGACAATTTCACAACGAAAATTCAAAAAAATTTGATGTCAATAAAAAACAAATCATCGAAAATCACGAAAAAAATGAATTGAAATATTTATTGCATGTTAATACATTTCGTTTTTAAAAAATTTTGTATGTTATTTATTGTTTAGAATTTTACGACGCATGAAAATTGAATTGTGTCGAAATATTTTCAAAAATTGTTGTTCGATTCGATCGAACGATGAGTCGTTGAATAAAAAATGTG